>JAIEZT010000013.1:23943270-24145770 GCA_019594935.1 Periophthalmus modestus | reverse complement strand
GGACATGCCCGGAACACCTCAACTGGAGGCATCCTGAGCAGATGCCCGAGCCACCTCAACTGGCTCCTCTCAGACAAATCTGCTCCATGCCATATTATGTAATAAAAATGTAATAAAATTGCCACTTTGTTAGGTAATAAAGCAGCATTTTGTATATTATTTCTAGCATGGTATTTCTTCCCACCAAAATGTAGTACGTAAAATGAACCAAAAATCGAACTTTTTTATCAGAGCCTCAGTGGTTAAGTGTGTGAAAGCTTTTAAATGTCCAACTGACGACATCTGCAAATGACTTCATACACACACTGTATAGAAAAAGGAGGAAACTGACATAGTAACGTACACTAGTCTTACACCAGTTCTGATAAAACTCAAGACACAACTGTTCAAGGTTCTTTTTTGTTCAGTATCCCTACTTGCTTAAATGAGTATCTGGCTTCTATACTAGTTTTAATACTTTCGATTTAACCCTCCCGGCACAACGAGGAGCTGAAGGAAGAAGCCCTGATCTTTGTCCACCTCCTCTTATTTATTACAGTGTGGAAGAAGGTGCGGACAGGCAGACTGATACATGAACAGGTGGCTGCTGGCCTGCTTGGGGATTTCGCTTCACAAAGGGGCTGCCTTGCTACATTTGGAGCTCTGGAGCTGGATGCACTGACCCCCCCCCAATGGCTGTAATTAAGGAGCATTACCATGACTAAAAGGTAACAAATCTGCTAATGATTGGCTGTGATGAGCGGAGGAGGAGGGGAGGGGCCAGGCTGACTCCAATAAACAACACGCAGACGCAACTATTGTCAGGACATTTGTAAGTGGGAGTCAGTGAATGTACATATAAATAATATACATTACATTACATATGAACATTCATAAAAACAGTGTATGCACTACTTTAGATTGACAGTATAATAATAGGTGCTAAAAAAACAAAGTAGCACAACTGCAACATGAATACATTGATACTTGATATTGATGATATAAAAACATATAATATGTAAAGATATTTGAGCGTTTTCTGAAGTTTGGGTTTGAGCATCTATTAGTAAAATGATTTGAGAAGAATTCCAACTCAGATTATGATGGAAGTGTATCATAGTTTTTAGCAGTACCTAGTAAATAGTAGCACTTTTGTACTGGCTCTACAATAAATTGGTTTATTACTGCTGCTTGATTTATTGTGTAATTTTCAAGGACTTTTACTTTGTTGCTTTGTGTTTCTCTTATATGGATAAAGATAATATCAAATAGCTCAGATAGTTCTGGTGTAATGCTGACATAGTTTGCCGTTCCATTCTTGGTTTCAGCACTAAATATGATGGGCGGCACAGCGGTGTAGTGGTTAGTGCTAACGCCTCACAGCTAGAAGGTCCTCAGTCCATGTTCTCCCCTCATGTGGTATTCTCAAGGTGCTCCAGGCGCTCTTACCTTAAAAACATGTACAATAGTGACACCATCTCACTTAATATACACATTTGCACAAGTAATACACTCAACAAATTCCTAGGCCTGTCTCAATAATTATATCAACTTATGATATCAACTTATCAACTTATCAGTCAATATATGAAACCTTTTTGAGGTCAATGGTCATCGCGTGTACATTGCCTTTGCACTACTGGGAAATGTTTGTCTATTTTTTGGCTAGATGATGACATTTTTTAGGAATTAATAACTTCTATGACTCATTACAGATACAAACTAAGAACTAAAGTGTTTAATTCTGCTGTTTATTTATTGCAGCTCATGATTTTTTAACAATATTGTGGATTTAGAACAGTTTTTGTGGTTTTAATTGGCGCTTTGCTTGTTGTGTCAGTGGCATAAATTAGTTTCAATATTATCGTTTATCGTCTATATTTCCTTCAGCAATATATTCAACTTCCAAATGTGTTATCGTGACAGGCCTACCCATTCCTAACATGAGGAGTTAGCTTGCAGCGAGCAGTGATGTATTTGTGCATGTAAACACTGATGCTATCTGCAGCTTAGGGAGAGGCCTGTCAGCTCGGGCCCTGCATTCCTGTGTCTCTGTGCAGTGCTCAGTGATGTAGACCCAAACATGCACTCCTCCAACACTCATCCCAAGGTAAACTTATGTACACAACTGTTAGCTATGGACAATCTTGAAGTATCTGTGTAAAGACACTCAAAAGATGTACATGTGCTCAAACTATCACAAATGGTTTTAAGGTCTTTATAGATTGCATAGCTTTTTTTGATTTATATTTTTTGGGAAAAATGTTACCTAGACATTTTGTATTATTGTTGTTGTTCACAAACTCAAATGCTTGTTTCCATTTGAGGACACTCAAACATTCAGCCCATTCGAGAGTAGTAAACTGCATAAAAAACATGTACATAATGAAAGCAGTTCTGAAGTGTAGCAGATAGATGTAAGTTAAACATGACGCTTTGTATGCATTACTTCCAGTACATATGAGAAAACTGTGTACCAGTTGTTACTTAAAGGTCCTATATTACACAAAATTGACTCTTGTGAGCTTTAAGTCATGTTATACAACATACCTGGAGTTGTGTTTTGTTTTATTCAAACATGTTTGAGTAACACTTTATTATTAGTCTGTCTACATCTCCAAAGCTCAAAATGCTCTGTTCCACCTTGTGATGTCATTAACAGTTAACTTTTACCTTTAATTCAGTAGAGATAGTCACTTCCAGGTCTGAAAATATCCAAATGATTCTAGTGAAGATGTATGGAGTTTAAAAACACACTGGAGCACTTCCTGTATGACATGACATCACAAGGTGGAACAGAGTCTTTTTCTGTTTGAGAGAAGAACTCAGTGTAAATATGCAGGGTTTGTGTGTTAAAACATGTGTGAAAGAAACAAAACACAACTCAAAAAACAATGTTTTTGATGAGGAAACAACAATATATCATAGATCAGAAATAGTGTAACACGGGCCCTTTAATATATGCACCCATAGGAATGAATAGTTTAAATTAATAGTTAACATATACATATACAAATATAATCTAACCTACATGACGGTAAAGAATCACAAACAATAAATAGTAACTCAATATTTCCTCTATAGTTTTTCAATCCTGCATAATTTAGGAAGCCCTCATTTTCCAGTCAACCTGTATAGGAATTTTTTGGTGATATGAACTCTTGAAATGTCTCAGGCCTTTTGGAGTTAGAGTTGGGTCATCCTTAAACATGCACACACTTTCCACTGTCTTTTTAGCTTAACATAACTCTCAGATAAAAGGAGGGTAATGTGAGCCGGCTTCCTGTAAAGTCGGGGAAAGCAAAAAACAACAGTGATTCACTCAAGATGGAAAAAATGTGCGCAGCCACTGCCTCAGAGTCTGTGTGTGGTATTGAGAGCCTGCGCACTGCTGGACAAAGGAGGAGAGAGGGGGATTGCAGGGATGGAGAGAGGAGAGACGGACAAGAGAGAAGAGAGGGACAAAAAGAGCAGGGAGCAGCGGCACTATGCATGAACAGGCCTTTTGACCCACAAGAGAAGGACTGCAGACCCATTGTGTAGATCCCATTCCTCACTGTATTGTCCCACCTTAGCAATACCTTAGCAATGCAGGGTCGCCAGCAACAATGAGATGCACTGCCATAACTCTGTCCCAAAAAGCTAAAGAAAAAACAGGTGCTAAATTACTTCTTTTGCAAAGTTGGACAAACTAAACTGAATAATCCATTTTTGTGGTCCCTTATAATGATAATGCGTCTACAAAAGTGTCATGTCGTTCTTGTTATAATACATGCAAATAACATAATTTTGTAATTAAATAATGATATAATACATAATGCATATAAAAATGAAATGTTTGACCTAAGCATCCCAACTGCACCTGTGTAATGGCAGGGTCACCAGATGTTTCTTATTCATGAGCGACTATAAAAGCAACCTCTCTCTCTCTTTCTCTCTCTCTCTTCTGTCAGCAAGTGAAAAGGTGAAAGTCTGGCCAGGCCTGGAGTTGCGGCTGCTGCCAGGGGCACCTGAAGAGGGGCAAACATTTAGGAGCAAAGAGAAGAGGGCAGCTCAGAGCTGCAGTCCAGGCTGAGTGGCCTGTAGGGCCCTCACGGAGTTTGTCTTGTAATTGAGTCAATTGTTGACCCCCTGTTCTGATGCCTTTAGAAATCCTATGGAGCAAAAGCCTGTCCTCTCTCCATCTCTCCTCATCTCTCCATCTCTCCCTCACTCCCTCTCTCGTCTGTCACAGGATAATTGTGCAGTGAGTCAAAGGCGCTCATTTGGGAAGAGGTTGAGGTTTGGAGGGGAGCTTACAATCTTCTTTTCAGGCCAAATCTTTCTTACCCACCCCAACCCTGCTCTGTTCTGCAGCGCTCTCCCCTTTTCCATTCCTCCTTTTGTTTGCATCGTGGGATGAATTTTAATCACTGCCTCTCCACCTCCAAACTTACCCCCATTTAGTTTTTTCTATGCTCTCAGCTCTCAGTGTAGCTTTCGCCTTAAATCTGTCTCTTGCTTAACAAGCTCTCTGGTCCTAGGCTCACTACAGCCCTTTAAAAAGGTGCTGTGTTACTTTCCTGGATTTACTAAACTTATCAACAGTTGCAGTTTCTGTGAAAACATGCTGATTGTCTTATGAATAAATACATTTTAATCCCTCATTAGATATAATGAGGATTTGTGCATCATTATGAGGTTGTGTACTTAAATAGGAGATTATTTACCTGAAAATACAGAACAAACTGTAATGGAGTTTAACAAAATCCTGGAGGAGGGGGAGGGCAGGACAGAGAGAGGAGGTGCTTCTCTGCCTGTGAAGAGCGATCATTTTAAAATACCTCCTTCATTGAAGAACACTTTGTTTGCATAAGGGCTCTAGTGTGGTGCTCCCATTGTGCGGACCTTATCCCCCGGGACAGTGGCGACCTGGGACACTGTTGTCATTCACATTTCTCACAACTACTCAAGAAAATGTGCTCTATATCTAGGGTCAAACAAAGTGCGTTCACTCAGTTAAGAGGAGAGGACAATATCCGGCTGAAATTAGCAAATTAAAGAAATCACAAGAGTGCAGATCCTGACAAGGCAAACTCTAACACTTGTGGTGCTTCTTTTACAACGACCTGCTCTCATTTCCTGCCCACACTCCACAGTTGTCCCAGCCCTGCTCACTGCTGCAGCTGAAAACATTTACAAGGGACACATTTAAGATGGCTAGACATCGTTTTGGCTCTTTATGGAGAGCTGCTGATATCTGATGGGAGTGCAGTCAATACTGGAACATTAACCTGTGAAATCAAATTCCATCTAAACAAGATTTTTACAGTTTTAATACATTCAAGTTTCACATAATTTAAATATGTGGTACCACTTTATACTAATTACACCTTACCCTTCATAAAGCATAAGCATTAATAATGAACAAGTACTTTATTAAGAATTATTCAGGTCTGTACCCGATGTTTTCCTGATGTGTTTGAGCAAAATGTGTCTTTACCCAGTACAGCTATATCGTATAAGCAGCTCTTGAAGTTCAATATACAGGAAGTGCTTGTTAGCATGCTAGTTTTTCTTAGCGTGACCGTCACTGCAAAACTCCACACTGATTTCTGAGAGTTGTGAAAAGCTCTTATAAACTCATTGAGGAACAATTTTGAACCGATGCAACTCATTTAAAAGTTAAAAGTAGTTCTGTTTTCACGTTTTCAAGACAGTCACGTACAGTGCCTTACTAGTTTTTGTTAGTTTTAGAGTATTAATGAAGAAGTTACTAAGCCTAAATCATTCTTAATAAACGATTTGTGAAATTTAATTTTTTTAAATTATTTTTTATTTTTTTAAATTTTCTGAATTTAAATTTTATATTCAAACCTTTAAGGATGTAAAATAACTCCTGCATATTTGCGATGTTAGACTGGGGTAAAACAGTGCATAATAATACATTATTATTATTATTATTTTATTTAAGTTCAAATAAAATATTTTAGAGATTTGTTCATATGCATTTTAAAATAATTTCAAAACCATTTACTAACCACGTACAAACAATGACTCTGCACATTGTATGTATGATGTAACTCCTGTTTGCAGACGAGCGTTCCCAAGTGGAGTGCGTATACTTGAGTCAGACCCCGGCCCTGTCTTGTGAGCTGTTTGGGAGGAAATCCTGAACAAACTGGAGCTGTTTGTTCTCTCTTTGTCAATGACAGGTTTTTATAGACTTGTACTATTTGCAATTGCACGACTCCTGTTGGCCCCGCGCAAGCTGGATAACCCTGTGCAAACAGGTGTATGTACACACCAAATCACAATCTGCCAGAAGCCTGATCAAACTAAATGCAAGCAAGGCAGCGACTGCAATTAATAAAATACATTCTTTACAAATTCTACCTCTTTGTGTAATTCAAATCAAAGAACCATTCACACTGATGAACACACGCTTACACATTAACACAGCACAGACAGTCACTGGAGTATTATTTCTTTTGCGGCCAACATAATGAAATGGTTACATACAATTACTAAGATTACACAGCAGGATGGATTCTCACAATATTCGTGATTTCACAAACTCATGAGAATCCATCTTGGCATGCGCCCGCTGTAAGGATAATAGGGTGGGTGGGCCAATCACAGAGCAGCATTGAGGTTTGTGTGGAAGCTGAAGGTCAACAGACTTCGGCCTATTTTGGCGTCAACATGGACTATTTTGTTTGAAAAATGTGCAGAAGGTAAGCTCTTTGTGCTTTTGTGGACAAGGAAGATGTGCTTTTTCCTCAACTGGATGTAACAAAAGTTCGATTTTTTTGGCTTGTTCCACTGTGGCAACACTTTGACCAATCAGATTCAAATAATCATCATGACGTTGTGTGTTTTCCGATCTCTTTCAGGGAGAGTCATCCCAGATTAATAATGTGTAGAACTCAATTCAGAGTGACACACATATCAATCTGCTGTGAGCCAGGTTATACAATTACAGAGGTAACCCAAAATGGCAAGACTGTGTTTAAAACTATTACATAGAAGGAAAAAATGTGAAATTCTGTTTCTGAGTAGTCTTGTTACAATTTCACGCAGTTTACTTTAAATTTGCTGACTGTGTAAACTTTAAGTTTGATGATTAAGACCAACTACTGATCAAAACTTAAAAGCCCGTACACACACTACACCACTATGTTACCAAAACACCAAGTCGCTAATTGAAAGTCATTATGTGCATTAGTATGGGTGCTATATATTCACTGACACTCCAGATGTGTTGGCATTGACTATGGAGCAAAAGGAGTGCTGAGAGAAAACAAGCACAGCACAAGGACTGGTGAGAGAGACACACGGGGACTATGGCTTGTCAATGGGACAGATCATGGGTGCCAGTGGGGGGCTCAGCATTTGGGACAATAGACCCCCGACCGCTGCAAGCCCCCTAATACCCATACTCCTATTTCACACATCTTTTCAAAGCACCCACACAACACCTCTCCTCTCTCCCTCCTCCTCCACACTGATTGCTGCAGGCTCGACAATAGCGAGAAAGTTCAGCAGTGCAACAAGCACAGGGGCCGTCGGGACACCTTGTTTTTGTGTATTGGGGGGACAATGGGGGACATCTCAGGAGTAGCTATAAAAGCTTCCTCTGTCCTGGCGGGAAGCTGTTAGGAATGACAGCAGACTCCTGTGTAGCTGATAAACGGGTCATTATCATCTGATCTGGGACCAAGTGTTGGGGCTTGTAATGAGTGAGGGCCAAGTCGCAGTTACAGGTGAAGAGCTGTGATGACATGCACAACTGTTCCTAACACAGTTTACAGGTAATTAGTGGGACAACATTTGAATAATTTGCACTCGGGCTGCATGATTCTGGGAAAAAATATCAAATTGAGATATTTATTGCGATATGTGATTTATGTTTTTGGTGGATTCTGTTTAGAGCGAACAATTTAAACAATTTTAAGGACATTATCATTTGAGAGAAGACTGATATATGGACAGCTAAACTAAAACAAGAATTGCATACATTTCAGAACATTTTTGTAGAGGTCTAAACTACAAGGTTAGCAATTTGAAAAAAAAAAAAATGTATGATGGGATATTTTGTTGTTTGCAGAGGAAATTATGTTACTTCATTTACTATTTGTGACCATTCCAATTATAATTTTGATTTATTTCGATACAATCTGCAGTTACTAAGTTGTATTGTTTTAGTTGAGACTGTTACTGCAAAAAAAAAAAAAAAAACAACAAAAAAAAAAAAAAAACCAAAAAACATTGAAACTGTACAGCAAAATCCCACTTTTTTGTTAAAATAAGTGTGCACAGAAAAGAGGAAATAGCAATGTATTATCAAACAGTATGACAAATAACAAGGCAACAGCTTATAGCACAACATTTTCTGACCTTAATTTAAGTCGAAAGATCCATAGGCTACATAGTATCAAGGTATAGGGGTATGATGTATGCTGCAATAGGAGAGATATGCAAACATTTCTCGGCAGCCATAAGCAAAACATCTTGAAAAAACTAATCGCCAGGAGCAGGGAGGAAAAATATACCTCAACATCCTGGGCAGGTCCAGGGGAATTCTGGCACAAACCCAAAACAGAGAGAAGAGGGCAAAGAAGGCCTGGCTTTGTGGAGTCTGCACTGGAGAAGAGATGTGCAAAATTGCCCAAGGAATTCAATGTAATAGAGAAAACTGAATCTGGTGTCTTAATCTTATCTTCTCTTGCATTCACTCCATTCCGTGTCTTCTTATTACTTAAAAATACCTTCAAAAATATGCATTTTTACTCTCAGCGGATCCGACATGTTACTCTGACTCTGCTTTATAAAGTTCAATGCCATTTGTGGGATAATTCAGACAAAGCAATAACATCTTCTAACATTTAGTAAGTTGTGGACAGTTCCTCAGAAAAATGACATAATGCACCAGGGAGCCAAAATGTAAAAAATAACAAAACAACACTAAGGAACAGACTGAATACTCAATAGCGATTCCCATACCACTATTTGGACAAAAGAATATAATGTTCATCATTAAATCGTAGCGCTTTCTTCTATATTATAATGTGGCCTTATATCTGTATAATCCCTCAGTCGTCCAGGTATTAACCATATTGGTACCATGATATATACTAGTTTATGTTGTTTTATACTTTTTCTGATACAGATCACTCTAAAGTTATTCAGGAAAGTTTCATTTCTGTCATATCAATGCGACTAGTTTTAGTTTTAGTATCGATTAGGATCTGATTCCTGATACTTTTGACAATAGCATAACCTGACCATTTGTTAGGAGGCTCATTGGCTCCATGGTCCAGAGCAGAGGAGCTGGAGCTAGCCTTCACTGCAGCCTCTTGAACGGCTACTGGCCTCCACTCGAGCGGACCCCCTCCTCCATTTACAAGGCCCTTCAGCAGCGCACTGGTTGCTAGACAATATGCCTGGTTATGTGGGTTATGTAAAGACCCTCGTGCTCACAAAAGCCAGTGTGGCCGGCTGTTATGTGTGCCCCTTCATTGGCTTGAGTCAGTTAGTAGAAGAGCTCTGCCGCTAACACTCCAAGTTAAAAACGTTTGCTCTTCAACGTGTTTACTGAGAGCCCGGGGAGAAAAAGAGTCAAGATGAGATGGACCACTGAATTATCTCCTATTTGCCAATTTGACTTTGCCCCATTCACAAAATCCACTTGTGGGAGGTTAAAACAGCTACCTTGTTGACACGTGTCTATATAAGAGGTTTTAGGAGAAGTGAGTGTAAGTAACTCAATCTTTATAGGAAAACAGTTGCTATTTTAGTGCAGTTGGCCAGTGTGAAAGCTATTGACAGACAGTTACATGTAGGAACGCTTCAATCTTACCAATGGCAACCACAGAATTAGGCAATAATTAGCCAGGGTATTTGTGTTCAATCTGAAGTGGTACAAACCTGTTTTTGAAGTTGTTTTAGCAATCACCCACATAACGCTAAGGTAAGCCACTCCTATAGTTTTCATATTTTAAACCTATCCTCACATATTATAATATAAAACATATTTCCTCAACATTTTATACAGCGTTTGGTCATAAAAAGAAAAGAAAAATATTAAATAGAAATTGAAATAGGCCTACAACACAAGTCTTCTACTGAGACTATGGCGGCACATGCGATCCATATTTGACCCATTATAAGAGGCAGTACATAGACTAAATACTGTATAGTTACTTCTGTATGTTTATGCCAATACCGCTAGCATAAAGTATCATTTGTAAAACCAATCATTTGTTCAACTTGTTCTTGAGGTTGTGGAATTAAAAAAAAAAGTCTCTTCTATGAATGGGAAACATATATATCTTAATCACTGATATCCCTGTATGTCAGAATACAGACTCTAATAGCGTTTTAGCATGTTATCTAATGCCAGTGACCCAAAAGTCTGTCTGGTAGTTTACAAGTTGAAAGGTGAACACGGCGTACACAGACAGGCACCTCAGGCAGTGACACGGCGGTAAGCCACACTCTCCACCAGTGGGCTCTGATGGCCGGGCGGCTCCGGACCACTGCGTGTTAAGGGCTTGGACTTAAAGACGCTCCGCTTTGCTTTACACTGCATAAGCACACACAGCTGTTGACGTTAGCCCACCACAAACTGTTTCCTAATATACTGCATGGGAGTAAATCCACCATGACAGGTACGACCACGCGAACTACCAAATCTGTGACACCTATGATGACTTAACATATCAGGTTGAGAGCGGCCGTTAACATGTCATTCAAAATGTTACTTGAAGAATTAGCTCATCTAGAGGTGTGACATTGACCAAAACGAATATATACTTTTTATTTTAGATTTTTTTTGCATTATCACCAACAATAGTCAGATGATATTTTAACAATGTACCAAAAATGTGCCTGTAAATGTCTTAGTTGAGGTTCAAATCTTGCACAAAGCATGAATGGGCCATAAAACTAACCACAAATCCGCTTTACACACATGTATGAGGAATTACATTAGAAATTTCTGTCTCTTTTTGAAGTGATTCTTAACAGTTTTATTATTGACAATATCCTCAATATTCAAATTTCACATTATCTCCAAAAATATTATGAAATATAATGCTCAATATATCTCCCTCCTCTAATTTCATCTAACTGCCACAACTACTCTGCACAAGACAGCAAACACTTTGACCAAGCAATTATTGTCTTGTCCAACAAAGATTTCTTCTTTTTATGAGACCCCCAAAAGTCAAAAAACAAGAATTGTCCTCACATCAACTCAACTTCTGCTTAATAACCAACAACAGCAAGCAAACACACTTTAAATGTGTTTAGACAAATAAGGTAAATTAAAAGCTCTCCCACGAAATATTTGTTGTTTTACTGCAACAAGATACTATGTTTTAAACTCCCCCTAACTGTAAAGGGACCGGAGCTGAACCAAGACCACAGCCAAGTAACTAATTAAAATCTTTATCTCTGTCCTGCACCCACATAGAGAAATCTCCTCCAAACATCTCCAAATATACAAATAGTTAGACATATCGGCACTTACTTGAGGGCTGCCTTTGTCATCCAACCAGCGTGCTGTACAATCCCTACATGACAAGTTGCAGCCTGATAGACAGACACACATCCATCTGGCCTGGGGCTCGGGACTATCCTACAGGAAGCCCAGAGTGTGAGTTGGGACACACAGGGAGAGGGGCTGGGGGTGGGGTCTGCAGGGAGGTAGTAAAGGGGGTGTTTCTCCTCTCACCGCCAAGAGAGTGAAGACTGCAAGGATCTATGGAAGAGCTAGTGAAAATCGTTAGACTGACCTCAAAAAATGCCTAACAAACTACTAAATACCACTGTCAATTTGTATTAATGAAGCTGTGTATGGTTAAGAACAAGTATAGTAAAGTTAATTCACAAAGAACATTGCAGGTGAGCTGGTTCCTCTGAAAAATAGTTGATCATAGTCAAATCACCAAGTTAAAGTACAGTGTAACTTTTTTGTTGGAGTCTGCTATCTGCTTGTCTCCATGGAGATGTTTTCTTTTGCCTGGAATACTCCACTGTATGGCATTAAACTAACATATCTTCAAGAAGACAAGCAAGCGATGCCACTAACTCAACTTACAGGTCAGATCTGTGGAGAGACGTGCTTGCTCACAGTAGCAATGCATATTTTTTAAGGTACTTTTGAGCCCGTAATAAAATAATTATATATAAGATTAATGCTTTATTATGGGACATTTAAGGCAAAGCATTACATCTCCATGAATGCATTGTGGGACCTTCACCAGAAAAGTTACACGCACTTTTAAAGCAGCACAGTTTTATTAGTATGAGGAAAACAACTATCCCTAAAAGGATTAAAGGGTGACTCATTAGAAGTATTTGTAATAAACAGACAAGGTTGAATGACCGTCTTTTAATATCAGACTGATACCGGTATCTGGGAAACTTTCCGTTATCACAGGGTTTAAGCATTTTCAAGTGGAATTTTATCTGTTTATTGTATTTTTGCAGCTCTTACACTCTGCTCTGCTGTCACTATACCACTGCTACTACTGTTAAATAGTGAATACTACTACTGCTACACTAGTTCTACTGCCACCACTACTACTAGTACAACTAGTATTCCCACTGCTGACAATGCTATCTTTTTATCAACATCTAAAATTCAACACTAATACTATTGCTTCAAATACTACTAATATAGCTACTTGTACTGCTGCTGCCAATGTGTACCACTAAACTACTCCATTACTAAAATATTATGAGTCAAAACCTTCTACTACTACCAACCATTCACTTCCAGTTATGTTATTTTAGTGCCTTTAGCTCCTGACTTTATGAAAACAAGTAAATAACTGAAGTAAACACACTTAAATATCTGAATCTGCAAAACTGAAGAAAGCAGAGGGCCTAATGGACTACAGGCTCCTGCCAGGACCAATAAAAGTGGAAGAGTGGAACAACTGTGTACCCAAAGCTGAGGACACAGAGAGCTTTCTGACGGACAGGGGCCGTGCTGCTCCCATCTTCAGTCGCCCGCCGGGAAAGTCGAACATCAGCAAGTCCCAACCTGCAGCACTGGCATCAGATTAGCACAAAGCATTCTGGGAGATTGTTACAGGCACACGCTGTTAGGAAGTTTGAGGCGATCTTATCAGTGTATGGAGAAGCTAATCTGGCACCGTTATGGTTAATAAGTGAAGATAAATAAGTGCACTATTGGTAAAAAGCATATCCTCCACTGCTCCCAGATCTACCAGGTTGTGCTAGCAGGACTTCTTTTTATGTGGGAATAATTACAGATTAAATGTCCTGTAACAGATATTTTCCATGTATTTGAGCAAAATCTGTCTCACCCCAGTACTTTACTTTGTACTTTATTGTACATGTGCATTGATCTCTAGATGTCTAACTATGTCTGCTTCGTGCTGTCTGTATCTAATTATTAAGCATTTTATTGTCTGATAATCAGGAAGTGCATGGCTAGCATGCTAGTTGCTGTTAGCTTTACAGTCATGGCAAACCTCCACTCTGGTCTCTGAGAACTGTGTAGAGCACTTATAAACTGACTGTGGTAAATAATTAGTACGCTCAAAATGTATAAGGTAAGTGAGGAATAACTTTGGACCACTGTTATGACGCCACTCTTCCTACAGTTCCCACAAGAAGAACAAAAAATTGTAATTCTACAGGTTTCGCCCTGGAATTCTATAGGGATTTCTGCAGCCAGCACTTTCTTTTAATCCACTGATGTAAATATTCTTTAATAGTGAACAGCTGGGGTCTGGGAACATCCCTGCAAGTGCCAGTTCCCCGTCAAAGAGAGGACACATAGAGTCCCACACAGTCCCAAAGAAAAGTGCACACACATCTCCACTGACCTGCCTGTATTCAGCAGAGAACAGCCCAATAAAATGTGTGTAAATGTCCCAGCATGGTCCCACTGTGTACTCCCCTAAACCCCCACCTCCCCCATCCCATAGACGTTCACAGAGCAGTCCTTTCACTGTCTCTCCACCTGTCAGCCTCACTGTCCCGCGCTGGACTCAAATCTAGTGCTAGCAGGTGCATTACTTTAGTTTATGCACTCTTCAACTGTCCCATAGTTCCCCCGCTGCATATATGCTGATGGGCAACAACAGAAGAAAGTAGTTGGCATCCCTTTAAACATTTAAATCAGCTTTAACAAGCTTTATTGTTGCTATGTACCCAAATCTTTAGTCAAACACCAATCCTGATTTGGATCAGGAGGCTTTGAAGACGTGAGTCCAAAAGTATTATATGCTTTTTAAAATTCAGATCAAAACATGCAATAGGTAAAATCCTCCTCAAGATCTGGAGATGGCTTTCTGGGGCTCGCTGCCCTGGGGATGGGTTTCTGCTCCTGATAGGTTGCCCCAACAGCACTGAGGGATGTGTCAAATGTAGAGGACAAATTTCCCTATCTAGAGACAAAATACAAAAAAAAAAAAAAAAACTATAAAAACTACAATAAAATGTACTTTCTATAACATCTTGTAATTCTTTGTAATAAATTACTTAATTTGACTCACATTTGATAATATCCAAAACACGCTAGTGCAACATCAGCTTGAATCAGACTCATATTGACAACAGTGAGCTTAATGTGCTGACCTGACCTGCCCCTTGTCTCCCATGCATTGATCAAACTTGTACTAGCAGGTGTCTGTGTACAATGCTCCTGTCCCAAAGCCAGTACCCCTCAGTGCAGTCGCTGATGGGGCAGGAAGGGGCTGAGGAGTGGAGGAGGACGAGACACTATAGCACAGGTCCTGAAACAACAACAGCTGTCACACAAACGCATCATCATCAAAACATTTGTCCCATGCTGAGTTGAGGTCAGCTCCTAGCATGGGAAACCTTATGTAACATAATTTTAGTGTTACACTTTATAATAACTATATATAAGTCCTAATTAATAATGAACAAATACTTTATTAAGAAGGATTCAGGACTTAGTAACGACTTAATTATACTTCCTATAACTCCGAACCGCAACCCCTTAATTAAGGGGTTAATAAACCTGAATCATTCTTAATAATAATAAACTACTTTTACTTCTGTTATGTGTAAAGAACAACATAAAATGTACTGGAAAATCAGAGTAATCCTAATAAAACATTGCTATGCATAATCTAAAGGTAACATTTCATGTATGTAGCTTAGTACAAATTCCAAATGGTTTGAATGTTAATATTTATCCATTTTTATTTATCAACACAATTAACTACTATAACTCAACTACAGCCCTGATACTAATAGCCAAAATTACTTATGCAAAACGCACTTTATCACTCACAAACATAATTTTTTCATTGGACACCCTCCATGTTGTAATGCCTCTTTACATTCCTGTCCACAGTAGCTCAGTCACGGTGTCAAAGGCTTCATCACACCTGCAGACCACAGTCACAACATGTTAGGGGCCTACGTACTAGTCCTCTGCAACACTTCCCTGTGTGTGTGTGTGTGTGTGTGTGTGTGTGTGTGTGTGTGTGTGTGTGTGTGTGTGTGTGTGTGTGTGTGTGTGTGTGTGTGTGTGTGTGTGTGGGCCACGACTAATTACAAACAAAACTCCACATTTTAGCAGACAGCTATTTAACTGGGAGCTGGTGCAACAACAATGAAATACCAGAAACATTGAGTAGGGCATATGACAAAAAAAAACTGTACAAATAAGAATAAGAAAATTTGAGATCATGATATAATTGATACCTAAAGCTGCTTAAAATATCTACGATACCTAAACAGGGTTAACAGTGGCTTTTGCAATATAAGAGTTTGCAGCCTCTAAAGAGCCTCCACAACCACTCGATGGTTTAGTGGTAGCACTTCACACCACAGTCTCTGTTGCCCTCCAATTTCAGCCACAGTGCTTGTGCAATTCTATGATAATATATACATAATATTCCAAAGTTTCATATAATTTCCATATGTATCACTATATATAAGTAGCATAATGACATAGTCCAGCGCTATACATTTATAGCATGGATATATATAATATAAATTGGATAAGACATTCCCCCTCTGTCCCGGGATGAGATCAACTAGTGGCTGCTCCAAAAAATTCTCCCAGAGAGCACAATGTATTTTTGGGGAATTCAAACTGCACGTATCGACTTTCACAAACTTTGTAGTGATTTTTGGTGCTCTAATTGGTCAGGAGTGGTCCTGCGATGCACATTTCTGACGGTGGGAGGTGCTTGCCCGTATTAAGGAAATAATGCAGAAGAAAAAATATTTTTTGCGCCGGTGAGCACAGGACATTGAAAACAACACAACACCATCTTTTGTTCATCTTCCAGATCTTATTAGACTTTCATGAGCTATAGCACAGACTGTATCTAAAAATGGACTTCCGTTACATTCCAAATAGGAAGTGATCATAGGCACTTCCGGCTCCATCAACTTGGCTCCAGTTCACTTTACATTGAAAAATTGTCACTCCTCTTTCTCTAACAGCTGCAGTGAGCCTCATCATTTTGATCTTAAAATGTTCATTAACCCGCTCTACATGATCCTGGTATTTTGATTTCACTATGAACATTAATAACAGACAAGTCAGGCGCCTTCTTTCTCCAAGGTCGATCCCGCTAGCATTAGCAACAGGTTTGACTGACAGGTCTATGGTTGCTATGACACTCACAGTTGGAATTCCAAATATGGAACTCGGCTCCAAATTGGCCCCTATGACCGCTCGCCTCGATGAGCTTCATTTAACTGGCGCTGAACACTGTGGGTGACGTCACACTCACTTAGTCCACTTCTTAGATCATCCAGTCTCTGATCTATAGGCATCGTTTACCCTGACATTGCAATAGTGTAATGTAGTGATTTTTTTTTTTCTCGGAACAGCTTTCTTCAATAAAAAAAGTATTACATTTAATTTTACAACATGATTCTGTTTTGTTACACTAGACATCAACATTACCGGTACTAAAAAATTGGCTTGACATGCATTAGCTAATGTAGTAAGTTTACTCACTATTTTGGTTAAAAAGGATTCAGCCAATCAGTGTACCAATTAGAAAGTACACATGGAAATATTCAGAAATACAAATATATCATAATCACAGGTCATTTATAGATGCAACAGGTGAGTGGCTATAGGTCAGTCCCAATATATCCATGTCAAAGCACTGTATGTGAACAATTCAGTCACTAAAACAAAACAAGACACAACTGAAGTGTAGTCTGGAGAAATTCATAATAGTAATAGCGTGGCCCTATATTTTTCCCTTTGTGGGCCTCCTTCTGTACATTTTTATTTGTCCTATAAAGCTGCTGCTACTATTTGGGCAATAAGTTAAGTACAGTAATAGCTCACTCGTGCTCCCACACCAGAGTCCATGGAGCACTAGTGAGTCTGGAGACCCTCTGCACTGCTCTGTTATTGGGGGACAGGAAACGATGCCCCACCTCATGTAATTAATGGGCGCAATTATATCAGGGAGGAGGGGGTCTCTACACTACAGAGGGGTTCAAACACAGCCAGATGTCCCCTGGGCCTGCTTAGACTGAAACGCACTCATGTTGATCGTTCACTGCAGGGTCAGCGCCACTGCCACGACCAGACCCTCTCTTCTTCTCTTGTAAATAAAGACTTAATGGTTTACAAGCCCGCCAATAACCATAATACCTTCAGGAAGAATTAGCGGCCTTACGCAGAAATAAAATGAGACTGAACTGCTTGGGAAGAAACACTTGAGTACTTTTAATTGTCAAGACAAAATCTCTTGCCCAGAAGAAGTGCTGTAATCCATTTCCTTGTTGTCATGTACGAGTGTGGACATGTGTGCGTCATTGCGTTATCGCTCCAAATATCCTCCAAACTCTGACGGTGTTGGGCTGATTTACATGCGACTGATGTCATCCCCCTCTGAGGATTCAGGCCTGTGCTGTTACGCAGGCACCGGAAGCCTCCGTGCTCTCAACCAATGCCAACAGACTCTGAACTAGGACACAACCCGCAGAGGAACTAGCTGATGTGTGCTGGAAGAACATGGTGTAGAGGGATTTAGCGGAGGAAGATAAAAAAAACAAACAAAAAAGACATAGCATAAATCACAAAAATGGATGGGCCAGTTAAAACATAAATATTCTCATTTTCCAAATTTCATTCACACATTTAATTTTCCCATTGCACATTATGGCTAGTATAGTAATGTGTGTAGGGTGCTCCCTGGGAAAGGTAAGGTAAACTACTCAGTTATTAAATCATTTTATAGATATTGTGCCAGTAAAAGTTAGTTCCTGAGCCAAAGCAGCCTGTAACTCGTAATCGCATAAAATTAAGATGAGCAGAATGTGATAAGCAATGGTAGAAAGAGTAAGAAGTGATCTAATGACTTTACTCAGTTTCATCAAATCGAACAATCGCAACTCTTTCACAATAAAAATGAATCAGACTTCAGCCGCTCTACAACCAGCGAAACCAAACTGTATCTGACACACTGAAGTAACTGAATGAGGAGCACAGAGGAGTAGGTGGCGTGGATAGTGGAATCGCGGCAGGGCAGGGCAGGACGGCACTTTGAGCTGAAAATGTGTTCCAGCAGGAAAAGCCAAAGCGCGGAGCAGCAGACTGGAGTCGGCAACTTTCCCCTACGCAGCACCGCCCCCTCTCCCCCTCCCTCTACAGCCCACCCAAGAAGCAGCCCATGGGCATAAATTTGAGAGGCTGTGGATTTAAAACAATCTGGATCTCTCTCTCCTCACACACACACTGCTCCAGTCTGTGCGGTACAGACTTTTACTCACTGTAGTCACCTCTTTCCAACAAAATTCCACCAGTAATGAAAATTCAAAGCGCTTTCTCATTGGGAGCCAGTAATATTATTTTTCTAAGGTCATGATTCGTTTTTCAAAAAAGTTGATGCACAAACTTTGGTAATAGAATTTTGCAATGGAGAAAACCACTTAATACTATATAATAGTAATTTAGAGAGAAATATGTCATCGCAAAATTTCAAATCAGAGACATATTTAGATGAATTCTAACAAAATTATCTTCAGATTCAACAGCATCAGAAGCAACTCAAAATGTTAGAGTAAGAATAGATCTGCTCATTCATGGAAAAAATACTAATCACTACAATATCCTTCAGAACTAAACTTTTGTTATTGATTTGAGCAATGTTAAGAAAAGCTAATTAAAGCAATTTATACTTGGTGTCGAGCTAGAACATTATGGACTTTGAAAGAATATGCAAACAATATTAGGCCAGGTGTATTAAGAAACACAAGGGATGCAACCATACAGTTTTCTCACTATTCTCACGAAGCACCTCGATACATCAATATAATTTGAATATGTTTTAGGCCTCAGAAGAACAAAGGCAATACTATTATTTTTATGGTAATATAAACATAACATCTTATTCAATTAGGCTTCTCTGTTTAAATCGAGCAGAGTCAGACTTTTATGGAGCTGCTTTCTTCTTGTTAAACTATGGTACGCTGAAGTAGTGACATGTGCGTATTGACTCATGTGTATTGTTTTGTGAGGGTGATATTGAATGATTTGATATTGTATTGAGTATTGTTGCATCCCTGAAAAACGCATTTATCCACACTTGTAGCTGCCAGACAGACAGTTCTGTCTTAAACCTATGGAAAACTAACTGTTGTGAATTTGAAGCATTTCCACCTTCTCTCCCTCAGCGTTCACTGCAGACAGGACGTCCTGACAAACCTGGGTTGTAAATTGGCTCGGTTTGACGGAGGGCGCCATTACCTTTGACCCTGAGCAGATATTCGTGTCAGCGTATCAGTGACGAGGATGCCTAGATTTGGCCTGGAGTGGTAATAAGTCATGTATGTGTGTCACCATGCATGTGCCCACTTCCTGTTATGGCATCCGATCTGGTTAACGTGGCATGGGCCAGCCTCTCCAAGTCCTCACATGTGACAGCTCGCACACACACAGCACACACACACAGGAATAGACGCAGGCCAAGGAGACACTCAGACTCCAACTGTATATGAATGAAAGAAGAGAAAAACTGCAGAGGAACAAAAGAATCATAACAACAAATCCTCATCTCGGCCGGTGGCTCCCAAAGGCTGACCTCTTTAGTCCATTCTTATAAACAAGCATTATGAAACAACAATGTCACTGTGGTAAGTGAGGTTTGGACCAGCAATTGTTTTAAATTATCATGGTTACAGTGTCATACAAGGAAATATGAATCTATCACCCGAACAAAGAGCTAGTTTAAAGCTAATAAGAAAATGTGCCAAAGTATTAAAATCGACAGATTACATAATTGCATGAATGTAAAACAGCTTGGGTTATCGTTCAGTGCATACACACAACAGACAATATTCTGCTTACAATATCCAAATGTGTCCTCAAATAGCCTTTGTAGGTTTTACCCTCCAAATGTATTTTAATGAGAGGGAAAAAACTAATTTAGGTCATATTGACTTTAAAAGAAGAATTTCTTATTGTATTTTAATCATTCCAATAAAATGTATATGTTTAATAACACATAGTAAATGGCAGAACTTAATATTTTGTGCAATTTAGTGAGCATGTCCAATACACTGCATTAAAAAACTGCAAAAATGAACAATTAAACACACACAAAGTAAAACAGCTTTCAATGGCTTACTCATAATAATGGTCAGGCGGTCACCAATATGTATTTCAAAAACATGACTGAAACGAAGTTGACAGCACAGTAAGTCTGTCTAGAAATGCCCCAAATACGTACTGTTGGTATGCCTTTCAGAACTGCTTTGCTTTCTTAGCTCATGTGCTCCATATCTGAGATAAGGCCTGCTTTAATGAGCTAGTGTGCGGTATGTGGAAGAATCCTGGAACATCTGCCAGCTTTAACCAGGGCAGGATGTTATCTCCTCTCAGATAACATTATTGAGATACAACTACAAAATCAAATGAAAAATCTATTTTTTTAAAAACAATTTCTGAGTTTTTCCAATTTTTTTCCCTGGAGTGACTTTAGAAGATGAATTGCTTTTAACTAACTTGTTGTGGCTGTTAACAGTAAAATAATACAAGTTACATTGACAGCAAACATAATTCTACTAATATGAGCTAAAAGTTGTAGTACAGTAGATGTCAATGGCTGACTAATTTTGGAGTATCCTCATGAGGCAATATTTTTAGTTTGATCATGTAGAACAAGGTCTATGGTCACCTGACATTTTTCCAGCACAATGCGAGGCGGATTGTAAACCTTATGTTGTAATTACACTGTTGATGATGGCGGCGACCAAATGCACCGTAACCACGGCAACGGGCTGCAATAATAAACACCGCCCCCACGCCACTTTCTGCCTGACGACTGGACCCACTGTGAGTCATAAGCTGCAGCACACGCTTTCAAACTCTCACACAGGTTATATGAAGTCATTCAGGTGATCATTTGTCAACACAACCACTACAAAATCTGCTAAATATGCACTAAAAAGTCAAAGAAGAGGTCAAGTAATCAGTACAGCCTCTCACAGAAGGCCTCAGGCTCTCACAAACTGCAAATACATTTACATAGTATCTCAATGAACCTTTGGTTGCATTCAGAATACTTATTCTACTTTTATGAACTGAGTTATGTAACGGACTGAGTTTGTGCAATACTAGAATAAGCCAAAATAGCAACAGATGATTTATTGCTTATAGGTTTGGGTGGCTTTTTGTATGTTGCCATATTCTGTTAATATTATTCACAAGTAATAAGCAAAGGTAGTTTTAATCTTGCAGGAAATGGTCAGAGAAATTGATCATAAAAGCAGAAGGGAGATATTAACAGCTAAACTATTACAAGAATCGAATAGTCTATAGGTTTTATACATAAAGAGAGGAGATAGAGTAAGATATGCAGACTTTTATTTTTGAAAGATCATGGAAATGTGTCCCCAAACAGGAGGTAAACATGTAAAAATAAATATTGCTTTTACTGTTGTTTGTTGCATTTTTAATTTTTTCTGAGATGATTATCTGATAAGAAAGCTGCATGAGCCTCACATCCCACAAACAAATCAATCTGCAAATAAAAATATACCTTAAAGTACTCTCTCGGAATCGTCTACCTAAACCCCAGCACCTGCTGCCAAACATGAATCAGTGCTAGTGCAGCCTCTGCAGCTCAGTGAGTGAATTCTTAAGATTTTGAGCTTTCAAATGGCGCATGGCCTCAATTTTTTGAATTAATTGTTACATCCAATCATAACAAAAATGACATACTTATGCTAGATATGTTCATTTCATGTGTTCATTCACTTAACTTAAAGCTTGCTGATGCACTGCAGTTTCTGTGCAAATAATCACTGAAATAAATCATAATTTCAATTATGATTACAATAATTGTGATCCCACCCATCAAGCAACCCTCTCTGAAGTTATGGAATGAGGAAAGCGCCATGGATCACAGCCATTCACACTTGTACATAGGGCATATAGACAATAAAATATTGTTACATGAGTACAAAAAACAATGATTCTATTTTAACCACTAAACAACAGAAACCAACGTGCATCTTTGATCTATTGATCTCATAAAATTCCCTGATGGCCTGCATGTTTTACGAAAACTCTCTGTGAAAAGTGATTTTGCAGATTTTCCCATGACTGCAACATTTCCCCCTCATTATGTTTGCCCTTTGACTGACTCAATTCAAGCCATAATGCCTTTGGCCTCTGGTGTCAACCCACTACTTAGTATGAACCCCTCCCCAATCCACTTTGAGCATCATTACATGTTCACTTGGATATTACTAGAATGGAGACGAGGGCCTACCATAAGCCTTAAAACCATTTAAAAGATGTCTGTGTAATCCCTCAGTCGTCCAGGTGTGATCCATATTAGAAGAAAAATTCTAATCTGTAAACTGGACAGAAGATTTTTGAGTGCAGACGTTTCATCCAAGCCACTTCTTCAGTAAGAAGCCATTTAGTTTGGTTACTACTACGGACTGATAACAGTAGTGACTTCAGTGGGTTTCTTGTTTCTTATTCTTATTCCTTAAGAATATAAACACCACTACTGCTGTCACTGCTAAAGCTTCCAACCTCATCACAAAAGATTTTGAATTTTCTGCATTTGATTCCTGAGTTACCACTAAGAAGTACATGGTGATTTGCTCGAGTTTTGCACTGGATGCCCTTCCTGTCCTAACGAGCCACACAGCCTATGCTACATGTGACTGACATATTGGTGACTTGCACCAGGACACAATGGCAGTATACTTGGATGAGGTTCTAATCAGTCCAGATTATTAATTTTGCACCACCATGGCCCATATTATTGACATGTACTTCACCTGCGAATACCAGTCTTGTCACAAAGTACTCAGGTAAAAGTATCTTGCTAACTTATATACCTACTGAACTTATGTTTTGGGTTAGATTTACTGAACAATTATCATTTATTTGACAACAATACCATCCACCAAATCTGTGCTCACTACACCTATAGCTCAAAAGAGACGTCACAGTTTAAAAGATACATATAGAATAGTACAATAGTTTGAAAACCGTACAGGCTCAGTCCAGTGAACCCAAAATAACCTCGGAATACCAATCCCTGACACACAGCGGCCCATCTGAAGAGTGCACTACAACAGTAGGAAAAGTGCAGAGAAAGGAGACACGGGATAAAACGTGTGTCCCTTGGAGCATCCTCAGCCCTGTCCTGCCTTCTCTGTCCTGTCCCTCATTGGTTGCAAGCCAAGGCCGGCACAGACAGACAGCTGCTATTAAACCCTGATTGTTTCAGGTTCAGCGAGTGTGAAAGGGCCTGATTGAGGGGCTGTGATCCCAGTGAGGGTGGTCCGAGGTGGGGAGGGGGGTCTAAGGTGGGAGGGGGGTCAGCGGAGGATTGCAGGGCGTCACGTGACACTGGTTTCTTGCTGAGCGTCCCAAAATGGAATATGGTCAAAAACACACCACTTGTTGCTGCCTGCCAACATCATGTGATCTGCTAGTAGCCCAGCTCTGAGATAATTAATGTTAGGTATTTTTTTTATTTTTCTTATTTTTTATTATAACTTAATCATACAATATTACAATGAAGAGGTAAAAAGGAAGGATGAAAATAGAGAAGTTGTGTGTGGGGGTCAACACTCAGCTTTAACCTTTTTGTTTGTTTTTTTTTTTTTTTTACATATGATGTCCTTCTTTTTGCAACTCTGTCCAATTATTGGGCTTTTTTAGAGGATATTTTGACTACTAGCTGGAGCTGGGCAATATTATACAATTTTTTCTCCCATACTGATTGATCAGAATTTTCTATGCAATTATATTTTGTCTTAGTAAAAACAAATAATAATGGCTTTCAGTATAAATTTCGGTAGCATCGACAAATTTTTTTCCCCTTCTCTTTTAATTAATTAATAATAAGTAAGTAAAATAATTAACCATTTTAGTCAACTTTTGAAATGATTGAATCTTGACCCCGATTAATTGCACAATCCGACTAACTGTATATTATATTATTAGTTCATATGCATAAAGCACAGGGGAACAGCATATTGGATTATCTTTGCATTATGACAATAGAATAAATCTATTTCATTAGATATGATAAAGATCACTATTCCACCCATAAACCAATATATTTTGTTATAAAATAATGCTAGTTAGTTCTAATATATATGAGACATTATTAGCTACTTGTCACATTAGATTTTGTAGCAGAACTATTTCCCAACACCACACAGGGCATTTACCTGTACTGTATTCTTCCTGACTAATCCCAGGTGATGTAGGCCCTGATAACATCACATTGGCCCCTCTCTCTCTGCTCTATTTGTTTAAGAATTCCCATTAGGAGCCTTTTGGCCATATACCACACTTTATACGCTGCAGCCAGAGCAAGGAAGCACCCTGCGGAGTCTTTCACACCTCACCAATGGACAAGTACACTTCCCTCTCTCCCCAACTCTCTCCCGTGCAACTGGGAAAACCAATGGGAATGTAATATGTAAGGTGCAAGCAAAAATATGACTCATGGTCTTAAGAGCTTAACAATTTTTAAAAAAGCACACAACAAAGGCTACAACTTAGAGATGTCATCAGCACCCTGTACACTGCTCTACTCCACTATAGCCTGAAATCGTCTGTTTCAGTGCTTCAGGTCCTGTGTTGGTTGAACTGCTGACATTTTAGGCCGCTCTTATTTGCTACTGCTCCTCATCATTAACATTAATCAGTTAATTAAACATGTAAAACAATGTGTGTTAAATGATGACATCCAAGATAGATAGACCTAACTGGTAACAAATTCTTTAATAACTGAAATATAGTATATACGTAGTAGTATCACCATCCGCCTGACAAAACTATTTAAACAGATGCTGACTCCTTAATTACTGACACAGCTAATTAGTAATTTCTCTATATAACAACTAAGCACCCCATAATAAGTTTAGGACTTGTTTGATAGATGGCTCTCATACAGTTGCTAATATCCCGTGTTTGCTGGTGATGATGCTTTCATTCTGTGTGAGAGCCTGAGTAAACAGACTGTGCGTTTGTGTGCTCAACACTTCTCACTGTCACTGTGGAAGAAATAAGGCTTTGGTTAGTCCATTGAGTCCAGTGTTGACGCTCTTTAGTCCCTGCACATCCACTGCATTAAGAGCTGCTGCTAATCTCTGCACATTAGTTAATACGTTCCTGCGATGATTAGATTACATATATTGACACTAAGAAGACATATATAAATTGTACAGTAATATGCAATACAACTAATATGTATCAAAATGCTGGTACCTAATTCTGCAATGCTAAAAATATATTACCCTGCCCGGCAAGCACTGAAACATCAATGCCCTTTACACTGAACCACAGAACTGTTGCAGCGTTGTGGCAAGGAATGTACTGCTTTATACTCAGTGGCCCAAAAGTAGATTCTTTGACCAGTGTTTTAGAATGGTAATTTCACTAAAATGCTCATTTACTTCTATCGATTAGAGATGTTTTCTATCATTTCAACCTAAGAAACTTACATATGGAAACGGCACTGGCACGCTGAACATTGTAATCACACACCGCACAGACAAATCTGCACACTGCTGTCCGCTCTTTGTCCAGGGCAGTCAGAGGATGTTGTTTGTGGGTGTCCTACTGAAACTCACATTTGGAAAAGATATTGGCACCTCAAGTATGTCAGGTTACAAGAAACAGCTGTTCCCGGGTGGCCCAGCGACCCTGGGCTGCCTGAGCCAGATGATTTCAAAACTTACTGGCAGCAGCGGGAGCACCAGCCCTTACCAGTGTATGAGCTGGACCAGACAAGCACAACACCACAGCTATAGGCCTACAGCTCAACCTGCAACATCTGAATCATCACAAGGTACTGCACAGAAAATGACCAGAGTCCATTCAATATTACATTTAGACAGCCATTTTGTTTAACCACTCTATTTTTTGTAGACTGATAAAATAAGGAACATTTGAATCTGAATAAATCCTCTAACTTCAAATGATGTGGTATGTAAATGTCCAATAAACAATAGTAGTTAAGACCTTTAAGTAATTCCCATTCCCTGCCAGAAAACAGTAAACAGAGTCAATAAATAATATGTCTGAATTAATACAAGTTAATGACCCCTGATTGACACCAAAGGTCAGCCAGTCCTTCAGCAGAGGGACACTTTACCATCATAAAAACACATTCAAACTACATTCTGGTTCATTTCAACTACCAACTAAGAATTATTCTCTGGCAAAACATGTCGCTACTTTTACTAGTTGTAAATGAGCAACTTGTGCATCAACGTGAGAGACAGTGTGTGTGGTAAATAAATAAACAAACAAACACAGTAGGTTCGTGCTTACCTTTGCTTCATGCAGTGATGTTGTGCATTAAACTTTCTTTCTGACTTGTTTCCCAGAATCCGTGGAGGGGAGCAGGGTCCAAGAAAGGCTGTGAAAGTTTCCAGTGAGGAGCCCCCCTCACTCCCTCGGCTCTGTCTTACTCCTTCTTTCTCCGGCTCAGATGGAGATGAAAAACACCGCTTTATCCTCGTTTCACACGCGTTTCTCTTCCATCGCTGTTTTGGTCACTTTACGCGGACGGGACCAAACCGAAGCCCATGTTCGTGTCTGGAGTCCCGCACAGCGCCCTGGAGTGAGCTGTTCAGCCAATGCGGGAATGCTGCACCCCCTGCTCCCCTCCTCCTCCTCCTCCCTTTCTCCTCAGTCTGTGGACCACCCCGAAACAGGAAGTTCACTTTTTGTTTTTCTTAAAAAACTCCACGCTACTTTTCTTATTGTTATTACAACTTTTACGCACGGAGTGAACCAAATATAACCGCGTCATCTTTTTAAAGTTTGTCGTGTCCGTATCAAATGCCTGCTCGTTTATTTAGCTGAAGTAAAGTTATATAAAGACATTACGTCCTACACTCGTCCTGACAGGACACTTGCACAGACATGGCTGTATCTATATCAAATGTTCCTGAGTGAAATGCTGCATCTATTCATGCCAGTGTTTACTTGAACGCTGTAACTCCACGGCAGCGTGTGTGGCTGCGTGCTCCGTGTGTGGATGCTGCAGATCTGCGCTCTGCCAGTGCAGTGCAACTCAAAACCTGGACCGGATTTCACCTGGACCGGGAGCAAAGCAACAGGTTTTTCCCAGTACAAGTCGGATTAGCAATTTGCACATGTTACTTTTTTTTGTGCGCAGCCGTAATGCAGCCAGACTCCAAAACATGCCTGCTGCCCATAAACTACTCATATGCATGATTAATTAGCCTATAATTAGCCAACTTTTGTAACAGTTCAATTAATTCAGCATGGTGAAATGATGATATCCAAGATTTGCAACCTAAATTGTAACAAATCTTTAATAACTGAAGTATAGTATTGAGAGGAAGGTGTTTTCACATGACATGACTTGTCTTTATTGTGCACTGACTGAATTGGCACTGTAAATTAAGTAATACTACAATAATTACTCATTACATACTTTCCATTGGTTAATCCTACTACCACTTTGCCACAATTACCAGTCAGAAATCCAACTCACCATCCGCCTGACAAAACTATTTGAACAGATGCTGACTCCTTAATTACTGACACAGCTAATTAGTAATTTCTCTATATAACAACTAAGCACCCCAAAGCAAGTTTAGGCCTTGTTTGATTGATAGCTTTCATATGGTTGCTAATAGCCCATCTTTTTCTCTCTTTTCTTAAGCCCACTTTTGTAACAGTTCAATGAATTCAGCATGCTGACTCTAAATATCAAAATAAACAGACCCTTTTGCTGCAGCAGGTCCTGTAATGAAAGCTGTGGTGTGTGTGAACAGTTGGTGACCTGAGAAGGCGCTGGTTCATTGACAACACACTGACTGAGTTTAGATCAGATTTTGTGAATGAGAGTCAGAGATTGACACTGAGATCCTCCTGCGGTAGGACAGACAGGGAGTCGCAGATGCTGAAACATATGCTTCATGGCTCTGTGCCGAGTCCAAGCTGCTGCTCTTCATCAATGAGAGGATTACAGGTGAGCAGAACAGGGGCAGGTGTATATGCTGGTGCATAATATACATGTGTGTTTTGTGTTATTCCTGATGGATACAACAAGCTAACGTCACCACAAATATGTTATTATTTAATGTGATGTTTCTTTAGTACTATCCATATTATAAACTACGTAAGGACTACAGTTAACTGCAAAATACATGTTAATTCTGTCAACTGGACGTTTTTTAACTGTTAACTCACACTGCATAATTACTGACGACTATGTCAGAGGAACATATTTGCCGTATAGTGTCCATTAGGGCTGTGAAATGAAACTAACCTTTAATGATCAGATTGGCCCTTGGTGAAAAGGTGAATGAACGAGAGGTAAAAGTTAGTAAAGCTTATCTTCCACACTACAAAATGATGATACTACTTAAAAAAGCACCTGGTTGGGGAACATAAACACAGTAATGAAAAGATGCTGACTTTTTTTAAATTATTATTTTATTTTTGTAAAAATAGTGGCTGCTTGGATTATTATTATGTACACATTAGTAATCAGCAAGTATTTACGACTTTTTGATATTGGAATTAGGCAGAGAGTCACTGCAGGTGGAAGGTTTATGGAGGAGCATCGGACAGAGGCAGTGATCAGAGTGAGTGAGAGCAGAGAAAGGATCCTCTAGGATTCTGAGCAGCTGGAGAACACTTCTTCAACAGGCCAAACACTCCTTCAACAGGCCAAACCCACTACATCTCTGACAGGATTTTAGGATTTGTTTTTCCATTGCAGATGGCCGTGCATATGTTGTCATGTTATTGGCCTGCAGTCCCAGAGCTGCAGCCATTCAGTGCTACATACTGTATGAAGGTGCAGTGAACACCATTCTCACTTCGGCCTGTGTGCTCTGAGTGACTGGGACAGTGGAGAGATGGAAAAGCAACAGCTGCAATAGTACATGTTCCATCTTATAGGGCATGGACAGGTATGTTTTGCCTTGTTGATGTGATTTTTTTTCCTTCACAGTTTGGTTAATTTATTGTATGGTAGTTTTTATTATTATCTTTTCTGTTGTGATGAGTTATTGGATTGCATTTGCACTGTAAAGTCACAAACCTGTATAACCTACAATGCTATTTTAAATACTTTTAACTTTTAACTTTTAACTTTTTTTTTTAAATATTTGAGCATTTGTTTAAAGTAAAAACATGCTTTTTCCTGGAATAACTCCAACGGAAGTTTTAGTTCAATGGAACTAAGGTTGGAGCCATTGTTTTGCACTAAATGGCGTCAAAGTCTTGAAAAATATAAATATGATTTAACAATAGCATATCACCGCTGAAGTCTTTTAGTCATTAAGGAAGTCCTTTCTTTCCACTTGAGCCACTCTGTGTTCTTGTCACCATTTCAGTTTGAAGGTTCTGTGCACTGTTTGCAGATGGCACATTTTCAGTGAAGCAGTAGCACTATATTACCTCTACACCAGATGGCGGCATTACACTAGACAGACAGACTGTGGAGACCTCATTAACATCAATAACATGTCCTAACACTACATACTTTACATAGACATATAGACATGTGCATAGACATTTTAATGTCCTACTTTCTCTATAGACTTAGCATCAGGGCAATCGGTAACATCTGTAATAGACCAATCGAAAGATAAAAAAGTAAGACAGCATTAATTTCATTTGTAGTTAATTCCCTAAACTTTATATTATTTTCCCTAAAATGCGTTGCACCTGAGTTATTATATATTATATTATACTTTGATTTGCCCTAAACATTGACTTAGATCAATGCCAAATTATCAACTGTTAGTTTAGATTACTGAAGTGTAGCAAAATGTCTGCGCTCACTCTTTCCTAGTAAGTATATTAACAAAATAAGGTGTTGCTCTCTGCTGCCTTTTGTTCTGAAATAGGAGTATTCTATATTTGAAGTTTCAGGTTACCAAGCTACTCTTGGGTGCATAATATTACAATATGAATGAAAATAATGTATGTCAAATGTAAGTCAAAATATTCTGTCAGTGTCAAATGTAAATCTTGTTTATTGCACTGATCATGTTGTGTGAATGAGAATGACCTGATTGGCAGAATTAGGTCTACACAGGAAATGGTATGGTATAAGACCTGAGTGAGAGGTGAGCTGAAGGGAGAGCGCTGCTGTTAATTCCCTGAGCTGCACAGGGGCATGCTTGTGCAGATCACCACTCATTTCAATACAACCCATGTTCTCATTAGCACGATTATAAGAAGCAGACAGTGAAAACTCGAACTGGAACACTTTAATTCCTTGAAAGAAATACAGATAAAAAAAAAAAAAAAAGTTGGCACCCTTTGCTGGAGCAATTGGAAAAACACTCACTTCTTATTCAGACTTGTACATAAATGTGACAAAGTTGGCAAGACAATGTAAAATCAGCAAGAGTAATTATCACAGCAATCAAGAATGTTGTTTGATTTACTGCATGCTGTAAAAAAAAAAAAAAAAAAAAAAAAAAAGTTTAGATCTAATCAAGCATTGTAACCATGTTATGCTGTTGTTCCTAATCAACATTTTGACTTTAGTGGTATGCCATGGAGTTGGTGTGGGTTTATTAGTTTTTGTATAAACAAATTGCCCAGTCCCAGATCCAGTTCTCTGGCTGGTTAGGGCTGCTGAAATAATCACTGAGTTGAAGAGAGATAAAAATAAATGAACAGAAATAACAGAGAAAATATTATTTTTTTAAACACCTGATGAACAGCCATGTTCAAATACATTTTGTGTGTAAGTAGACAACAAACCCTGGTGTCCTGAACCTGCAGAAATACAATCACAGAACAGCAGAAATATACTCCCTCCAGCATAGTTGAGAAAAAATATTGTATTTATTTCATCGAGCATTAGGTCATCCCTCGGTATACTGCTCTTAGTTGCCATTCACAGCTAAGACTATGTGCAAGTAGGTGGTAAATCCAATAATTAGAAAGGTATTTGCTTGTCCTCTAGTGAGTGCTCTCTTGTTCTGTCACTATTGCATGTTGAGTGTAACATTGAAAAATCTTTGAGTCTGTCGCTGCAGGTTCAGTATCAAAGGGCTATTCTATGTCCACATGATTAGTAATAAGGCTCTATGCTTTCACATTCAAACAGCTGATGTGCTTTTTCAAACAACACACTTCCAACAGTACTGATCCTGTGTGGAATGAGTGAAAAAACAGTGATTTGTATTTCACTTGAGAGCCCTCATGAGATTGGATATAGCATAGTGAAGATGTGTCTGATAATGTGCATAAGCATTTTTTTTTTACACTCATCTCTTCCATTCAGTTTGAGTCTTAAATGTTATGGTGTGTTTTGTAGATCCCAAGTATCCTCAGGGAACTGTCCTGGAGACACCTTTTTGCTATTGTCTGCACTTTCCAGAGCCTTGTAGTCACAGGTCTTTCTAATCATGATTAAACAATTTGGGTGTAACATCTAACAACCAGTAGTGAGATATATATATATATATATATATATATACTCATACTCTGCCTGCTTGTGTCGTAGCAGCATGTTCTGTTGTGGAGATTAAACTGTCGATGAACTGTAACACGCTTTAAACTGTCTTTTGTTTGTCAGATTTATTAGACGGGTGCGGTGCCAACAGTCTGAATGGTCCAATGAGCAACGCCTAGGGATTCAAGCGAAGACGGCAAGTGCCAAGAAGTATCAACATGTGCTGGTAAGTGCAAATTATTGCCTCATGGAATGGCTGTAAGACATTCAAAGTCACAAGGTTTAATACAGTTAGTGTAGCAGGAAGCAGATAAAATCTATAAGCAATCCTGTCTAATCCTGTGAGCTCTGTAAGCATCATCACACTATTTTGGTTGGCACAGTTAAAATATATATAAACCACAGGTGCTACTACAACCACAATAATGTTTACTTTGAGCCTATTGTTCAAGCTAAGTTATATTTATGACATATTCAGATAGGATCCATATAGACCAATAGAAAAAAAAAAGGCAAAAAAATGGCAAAAAATGGTAACTTGGGGAGCAGCCCTGGAGTGAAACGTGATTGACCACAATAACATAGAGGTCTGTTAATCGGATTCCTCACCTCATGCTAATTAGAATCTGTGACCCTCAAACGCAGCGCCCTCATGTGGCTAGTGCCTTTAGAAAAAAATCAAACCCCAGTTCAAATACTGGACGACATTACTTAAGTAAAAATAAAAGTTTGATTTTTGGAACATAGTACTGTTTCTACCAGTGTTGCTGCTTCTGCTACTTCTACTCCCATGCCACTCACTTCTGTTACTTCTACTGCTACTAATATTCCTATATAAATACTACTCCTTCTACTGTGACCGTATTACTATACTAATACTACACTCACAATACTAACGCATGTTAAGAATGACTATTTGCTGCTACAGTTACAATATATTATACTGCTTTTATTTATTTTTATTTGTTTACTCTGGATAGTCCTCATATTATTAACTGCTGCTCTCACTTACTATTATGTCACTATTATAACTAATTAAATGCTATTGCAGCAACTTGTACAGAACGTGTATGGACTAATGCTATTGCTATTTTTACAACTTTACACTAGTATTTGTACTACTAAATATTATTACTCACTTGTTCTACTGGTAATATTGCTACTTGCACTACTGCGTGTGCATTACTGCTACTACTGCTGGTAATACTGATCCGAAGGTTGGCGGTCCAAATCCCGCTCTCTACATAAACATCATTGGTTGAGTGGTTAGATCCACTGACTTGAAGGTTGGCGGAGCAATTCCAACCCTCACAGATGAATGCTGTCGTTGTGTCCTTGGGCAAGACACTTAACCCAACTCGTCCCCAGTGTCTGCGTACACTGGTGTATGAATGTGTGTGTGGATGGGTGACTGGTTCCTTGTTGTAAAGCGCATTGAGTGCCTTGAAAGGTGGAAAAGCGCTATATAAAGTTGTGACATTTAAATACAACACAAATAATTGGCTGATCTGGGGAGACAAAATCACGCCAAGATTCTCTGTATTCAACCATGTTGCGGTTGTGTCTGCCTGGGTGAGAATTACAACAAACTGTCACTGGTGTTAGCCAAGCACAGGACGGCAGAGTGTGAGGCTGGAGGAAATTGTTGGGTAACACGGCTATTCTGATGTAACATAGATTTAAAACAGGTAAGTGGGTTTGGCGTAATGGGATCAGCCTGTGGATTTAAAGTTATTTGAAGTTCTGAGCGAGGAACACTTAACATCACTTTCTCACAGGCCATGCTTAATCATCTCATAGCTTAAGAGCTCATGACAAGGAGTTAAAACGTCAATGTCATGTACAATGTAAGTACATTCATTTGTCTCCATGGGAACAGTATGGCCTAGTGTGATGGATTATTTGTATTTTTTGCCTTCCCAATGCAATCATATCCATTTTAAAATAGTACACAGTAACATTTTTGAAACTGTTAAGTGACTAACCAACATAAGGGTTAAATGAACAGATACTATGTTGATAAATGATCTGAATAGTCTATACTTTTAGTTGCTTATTGTCATTAATCATCCTCACTGTCATTGCTTAGTTTACCTGGTCCAGGAGAGAGAGTGTCCTGTCCTGACTCCACCTGCGGGACGAGGGATGGCCATCTTAGCGTCCCGGTGGATTTGTGGGATTGTGAGTGGAGTGAAGGATTAGGGCTTTAGTGGCACATGGTAAACAGTGGCTCTGTGGGTCAGTGTGTCAGTGTATCAGTAAGTCAGTAGGCTTTCATTTCTCAGTAGTAGGTCAGTAGGTGGTTATTACTAGAATCGGCCTGCTTGGGCCTCTCACCTGTAAGCATCATGCCAATACACTCTTGTATGTGTAGGTGTATTATTCTAATTTTTCAGCACCAATTACTCACATACACAATATCCAGGTGAAGTGTCTTGCCCGAAGACAAAACAACAACATGCAGAGTTGGGATAGAACCTTCGGATTGTGGACAAATGCTTTACTCTAACCACTAAGCCGCTGCCATGGAACAAGTTCTACTTATTTAAAAGTGCACAATGTAACTTCTGCTGATGGAGTGTCCACCATCAGCTTTTTAAGCGATATATCATTGTCTTTTCTAGAATTTCTCACATTAGTTACAGGCCAAAACTGGAACATTCCATGTAAAGCAAAAACATCACCATGGAGCATGCGTCCACCCACTAAAAATATCACATAGTGCATCTTACTGCAACTTATTTGATTTTAAGAAATGTGTCCGGTAAACAATATAAGATAGTACACAATATGATAAATGGCTGAAAGATATGTGATGTCATGAGTTATCTGATGTTGGATTCTTGTCTGTGTTTTTATTTTTAGTTTATGAGTCTTCATGGTCTCCTGTTTTGTCAGTGACCAAGATGTCAACAAACCAGCCAAAGGTTTTTTAAACTAACTTTTTTATTCAGAATGTAAACTTTGTTAACTTATGAGGACAGATATCATATAAAAATGTCATCAGTTTACATTGTCTGGTTATAGTCCATTTTGGATGGCGAAACCTCCATTCACCTCCTGGCTGGACAGGGGGTGTTGACCAACTTTGGCATGGGGTCAAAAAATTTTCAAACTAAGGACATCAGCAATTGTGAGTCAGTTGTCAAACAAACATCAGTGTGGAAAGAAAAGTGTTTACGTTGATAAGAATGTAAATTATGCAGGCCTAATTAGGAAAATCAATTAAGATGAACCATTGTCATTGTTTGAAAGGAGCCCATATGAATTAGTGGTGGATGAAAATGGCACTGTGCCAGGAGAATGTGACAGCTGTTGACCAAACAAACACAGACGGTCCATGAAGCCACTTCACTGTCTGAAAGAGCAAGCACAGCCTTTGCCCCACAGACGCACTGCCAGGAGCCATGCCGGGCCACTTTCTCAATGTGAAATTTGGATATGTGATATTAGACCTGTCACAATCATTTCTATATTCACTTCTCGTTCAATAAATGACAGATTGAAAATCTATTTTGGGGCTCAATATGTATCGTGCATTTATTTAATTTGCGCTATAGGGGATTTTGTTTGTTATTTTTTGTAATGTGATAGAGTTTGAGTTGTAGTATGTTGACTTCTACTACAGTTACTCATTACAAAATTGGTTACTGGGATTATCCTTAAGATTATTGTGTAAGTGGTATAGATTCAATACTATGGTTTATAATGATTTTCTATAACAATACTTCAAATCTTCTCTTCAAAGTGTGTTAGTTTAGCAGGTTTATATGTTCTATATCGCAATAATAATTAACTTCTATTGCTTAATGATGACTTCTCAGACTTTTGAGATATTCTGTCGCTGGTGCATTTCTCATAAGAATGTGATACTGTTCATTTAGTGCTGATTGCCAAGGATTTATTTATCAAAATACATTTTTTCTGTTTAAAACCTTGTTCACATATACACATTATACTCAAAATATAGCATTATATAAAAAATAAACATACACTTCATGTTCACATGAACAATGACACAACATTTACAGAGGACATTCTGTTTATTATGTACATGCTTAGGCAGCAGCCCCCTGAGTTTAGGTTTTAACATTATATATTAGGAAGATAAAGTGCTTTCTGCATTTTCTCAATCTCTTACATTGCACTGAGTGCTTACAATGCTAAATTGTATGTCAAGTTGTAGTTTTGAAATTGTTAATAGTGCCTTAGTGTTTTGAATAGATTTGAGTATCTCATTATATAAAGACAGCAGAGTGATGACAGACAGAACTGGCCACGTGCAGTGGTGCATGGCTGCTCAATGTTTGCCTGTGAATCTGGGAAGTTGCCCTGGGTTCATATGGTGTCAGGACTATTACCCAACTGATTACCTGTGCAAATATTGCTGATGTTAGCATGGGCTGCCCAGCCAGTGTTAACCAGCTGGAATAAAACAAACGCTATTGTCTAACTGAAGAGGACAGGCACTAAGAAATGTACTGCTATTAAGTATCACAGAAGTGAACACATCTCTTTGGTCTGAATATGCACTTGAAAGGCACAGCCCCTTGGAACCTTCATGGGAAGTGGTTCCTGAATGGTGGGTGAGGACCCAGCAATTAAAAAGAAAAATAGTAAAACTTTGTAACTGCTGTAAAATCTTACAAACAATCTTAAAAATATTTTGAAAAAAAAAAAAACAACAAACAAACAAACAAACAAAAAAAAGCAAACATAAAGTGGCTCTCTGTATAAAAAATAAGCAACCCAAAGCCTTTCATTAGCAACTGTTAAAAGTAAATTATCATTGTATACCAAACATATAATGTGTCTAAAAACTTTTGAGGACATCTCAGCACATTATGAACTTGTTTGTATCTCGCAGAGTTTACTGGATATTTAAAGAGATTGTCAAAGCAGCATTAGTGAATAGAATAAGTAAAAGAGGTGAATGCAGTGTGAAAATTGTTTGTGGCTGAAATCACTGGACTTGTAGTTGTTGAAAGTGACCTACTATTTGGCTGCAGGTGTATGCACAAGTGACTGTGCTTTAGTACCCTTGTAATGACACTGCCATGAGTCTATGTACATCCACAGGACTCCACAATCATGTCTGGCACATCCGTTTTGACAATGCTATGCTGAGAATTGAAGTAGACCATGGAAAGTGGGCGCCGCTCGGTCGGGATACAGCAGGAGGAGATGGCCGTATGGATGCCGTTGACTTTGAGCTGGCTGAAGACTGTGGCATGAAAGGAAGAGGCAATGCCCGGAGAACCAGACAAGTGCTGAGGACACTGGCCCATGCAGTAGTTCATGTGGTAACCCTCAGGTGCAATGATCCAGTCATGCCACTGTATGTCTTTGAACTTGATGTAGAAATCTCTCTTGCAGCACACTGTGACATCATTCCCACAGCGCAGAGAACGCTTCCTGAGTGAGCGTTTGGAGTGGTCATCACGCAAGCGCACCTGAGCCACCAGGAAGGGCTGGAAGGGGGTGTCCCCTGTCCTGTCCAGGGAGCAGAGGTTCTTGCCATTTTCCTCACAGCTAACCTCAAAGTGAAGCCTGTGCTGGCCACCATCCAGAAAAGTCTGCAGTGTACGGGTGATGGAGAAAGTGTGCCAGTTACTTTCTTTAACTTCGAGCATCTGCTCTATTACCAGGCTTCGGTTAGAGCTCTGCTGGCCCTGATTTGCAGAGAGGAAGACCCTAGCAGGCAAGCGGGAATCTCTGTAAGGGTCCTCAGAGGAGCGCACGTAGATCCACAGAGAGGCCTGCAGCACCTGGACACTGTGGCCCTGCTCCTGGAGGAACTGGAAGGCAAGCTGTAGGCTTTCATCCTCAGTACTCCGGGTGCCATCTGAATCAGGAGAGACATATGTCAGCACTCACTTGTAAATACTGTTCATGGCACAATTCTAACTCAGAGCTTTTCACCATCTTAGTTTTGCCATGACTCAAAAAAACAGCATATATTTTGCTACACAAATATCACGTACCTACAGAAACACACACACTCACAAACAGCCAATATTAATGAAATAAACAGGCTTGTTCCCTGTATGAACAGAATTTTGACTTTTGACCTTTATTACACTTACTTATATCTGCGAAGCTGACTACTTCATAGCCCTGGTCTTTGAGCGGTAAACTGTTGTCCAGCTCCAGGGTGCCATCCTGTCTGACGCGTCCTGAGTGCAGTTTGCGCAGCGCAGTGAGAAGTGCCGCACGGGGCACAGTTTGAGTGATGTTTGGTCTCTCTTTCAGGTGCAGTTTGTCTAAAAGTTGCTGCTTCGCGAATTCCACCATGAGCCTTTCTTCTACATCCTTTTCCAGACCACAAGACACACACCCGGAGGAAACGTCCACCACCAGAATTGGCATAAGAAGAAATAAGGCAGAAAAGATCGATACCGTCATGGTGGAGAGTGGATAATATCTGCCTTAATCACTGAACAAAACGTTTCTCTCTGTGCTAATGTTGTTAGTAGTGTTGAAAAGTGTGTCCTCTTAGCAGCTGGTGTCCGTGAAGAGTGAAGTTTGGAGAAAGGTGTGCCCTTTACACTCCTGATGAACGAGAAATCTGGGGTAATCCACCAAAACTGGTGACACGTTGGAGGGACGCACCAATGAGCGCATCGGGGCATCGGGGAAATTACGCACACTACAAGCACTGCACTGCACTGCACCACTCCACTTAACACATACTAAAGGCTCAAGTTACGGCATGGAAATCAACTTTGGGCAGCGCCGTTTCCAATTAAAAATGGTTAAGTAGAGTAATTGTCCTAATGGAGGAGTAGATTTATGAAGTTTGGAATAAACCTCGCCTAATGAAATGATTGTTTGACCATATCTGGGTAAACTTTATTCATGAATAGCCCTCTGTCTCTCATTGCTCATCGATCAAAGTGGACCCACCCTTAGTTACGGTATTGTCTGCTTGAGACTCACTCATCAAACAGTTTCTGGAGTTATAACGTGAGAAAGTGCTTAAGGCTGGGAGGCGGAGACGGGGTGGCAGTCTCACTTGTCCCGTCATGTTCCTCAGAAGTGGCACCGTGCGTGGAGCGTGTGCTGTGGGAGCGGGGCAGTGTTTGTCTTCTGTGTAACGAGCAGAGCCACAAGACCGTGTCTGATGTCTCCTGTGATATGGCAGGCCTAAACGAGCAGAGGTCTGTGTAATCCCCCTGTCCTCCAGGTCTGATACATAGTAAAAGACAAAGGGAGCAGGAGTGAAGACGGTTGGCTGCTCATCCAAGCCACTTCTTCACTTCTGTTCAGATTGCAGTGGAAATCTGACCAGAAGTGAAGAAGCGGCTGGGATGACAAGCAAAACGTCTTCATTCCTACAACTTTTCTCCAGTGACAGATTTGACTTTGACTTTTACTGAACGACATAACAGAACTGGCCAAAGCTCGAAGCAGGCTCAAGGGGTTATGGGCTATGTCAAGCTCACTTAAACATTTGATGATCTCATTCTAATTTCTAGGCCTATTAGTTTGTCATTGGACGATACAGTTTATACTAAGTCAGACAAACTGTTTTGATTCAAAAGGGAAATTACTATAATGACCACAAGAATTCAGAGTAAATTCAACCTGAACTACTGTGGCTGGAGATCTGGTCTGCCATATTCTGTTAGGCTACGGGTTTGCAACTGAATGGTGCCACTCCCACCACAAGGCTGCCATTTTTTAATGATTTTATAGCCTAGACAGGTTCACAAAGAGCCATTAGAGCTGGGCTCCTGGGTACAGATGCCTATTTTATAGCATTAGGCCTATCCCTGTTTTTAGGCTTACACCTGTTGTTTTGGGTTTTATTGTTTGGTTGTTTGTTTGTTTATTTGTTTTTGTAACATATAGGATAATTGTCCCGGAGCTGTTAGTCGAATTTGCTATAGGCCTAAATATACTCCACAGTTTTTGTTTTAGGCTAAAACTTGTTCAAACGTATTAGTAAAAGTGAGCGGGTGTATAATCCCCTGGTGTTCACAGAGCAAATGCCCCTCAACCATGAAGATACAGCACAGAAGCACGTGTCTGCCCTCGTGTGGATTATTATAGGAACTACAACGGGCACGTTCAGTTCGTTTTTTTGTTTTTCATATTGACTGTTGCTTCTAAATCAAATAGGTCTATTGCCCACAACGTCTTTTAAAAACCAAATTGGCTATATCCACACCCACACAGACAATGATGCTCGATCCTCATCTAACAAAAAGTTTCAATCAAAAATTCAGAGTGTGATGAGAAAGTAAAAGAGCATTCAATACCTTGCCCTGGTGAGTGGGGATTAGAGTTGGTAACTTGGTGTGAAATACTGGCGCTATTAAATAGCCTATCGTTTTTGTAAATTTTATATTCATTGTAAATTGTATATTCATTCATTCTATCAACAGATAGAAAACAGGTTGTAAACTTATGCCAGTGGTTACACTTCATGTAGGCTTGAATACATAAACGCATTAAAGCAGCGTGAACTTCAATAGCCCAGTTGTCAGTACACTTTATTTTTTTTATTATTTTTTGAGGGTAAGGGATTTTGGGGAAAAAAAAAAAAATGTGACATTTTTATAACAAGATCAACACATTTATGAAATGAACCAAATTAGTGAACCAAGTGTTTTTTTTTTTTTCTCTAACGTGGACACATTCAACCCAGAATAAGATACAAAAATATATTTTGAATAAACCACTCGCTAAAACAATAATGAATCTCTATCATATATTGATAAATAGACGGCCTGACAGATATAACTGTAGGTATCCGACTATATGAACGATTTCATTTTGTCCAGACTGTCTCGTGCGCCCGAGAAGCACGCCGCTGACGTCACTCTCCGAGTGCGAAAAAAGTGACGCTCGCGCAAGAAGCCGGAGCTTTGAACACAAGGGGGAATAGCGTTTTCTTTATTTTTCTTTTATTTGTACCCTTTTATTCTTTCGTGTTTGGTTGTTATTTTCCCGTGTTACAGTGACTAATTGTTTAGGGTTTTTTTTTGCTTAAAACCAAGCGCTTGCAACCTGAGTGAGTAATGTTAACGCCACAGCTCGCTCACACGGCGCTATTTTGACAGCAGTCGGGGTCGCAGTGAACCAACTCGAGCTAGCACCAATCTATTAGCATTGGTAAGTCATTCGGAGCTAGCTACCTGGTAGCATCTTATTTAATAACCTGGTGCATGAAGTGTGTACATGTGTAAGGTGGGAAACTGTTAGCGTGTGTCACCTTTCTGTTCATCCTGACATTTATCTATAATATGAACTATTGACAAGTGGTAGCTGGTGCAGAGTAAAAATATCAAATAGCTAGTTGGCTACTGTGCTAACATTAGCTAGGTGGCTATCATGGCTATAATGTTAGGTACTGTGGTAGCTAATTATACTTGCCCAAAGGAGGCAAGCTAACCGTGTGCTAGCTATTGTTAGCGTAAGAATTCACCAGTATTTTAAACCATCTGCAAAACTACTGGCCCAAACACATAAGATTTGTTTTTTTGCAGACACAACGTGAAGATTGTGAGTCGTGACGCGCAGCCAGCACATAGGTGAGCCGAACACCCATCATTTAGATCACTTCAAATCGATTGTCCATAATTCTCAGTCCCAAAAGAAATATAGCCGAGCACATCATGTTTTAATACACTGTTTTCCACAGTCACACGAGTTTGTCCTGATAGAGTTTTCTCTTGCCACTCTTAAGAAACAAGTGCTACACTTTGTTTAGAGGACTAGGGCTGCAACTAAACATTCATGTGCTGATCAATTAATCTAGCAGTTAGTCTATAGATTTGTTTGGATTGTGAAAGACCTGTGAATATAAAAGTTTTACTAAATATGACTTAGAACATTTTAAAGTGATTTTAGACCATTCTGATGTAGTATATTTACAGACAAAATAGGGCTTTCATTAAAAGATAAATTTTACTGATGTCCTGTCTCATTTTATGCAGTTTCCGTTCTGTTATCAAACCTTTTCACCAAGCCTGAACTGCAAAAAAAAAAAAAAAAGAAAAACAGTCAGTATGAAAAAATAATTAGCCATAGAAGTTATTCATTCTCAGCTCAGATCTTACCTTGTTACATAAAATGGAAAAAAAAAATCTCCCCACTATTGCAAAGAAATTGGGCACACAATGAATACTGCACCCAACATATATTGTTCCAACTTTCATATACTGACCAGTAAATCGATACAGTACTATTGTGACAGGCCTAGTATGAGTATTGTGGTAGTTGGAGGGGCCGATAGCATAGATTGGCAGCCTTGCTTCAGTCAGTTTACCGCAGGGCAGCTGTGGCAACAGTAGTAGCTTACCACCATTGTGTGTAAAGCATCTTTGTGTCAAAAAAGCACTACATAAATCGAAAGCATTCTTATTATTCAATATATCATATTTGTATATATTTTTATATTGCAGCATTTAACTGCACAGAAAATGTGTTCCCTTTATATATTCACAGCCCCAGTTTATTATTAGAAGACGTGTATGTTGTCACTGGTCTGTTGTTGTTTGCTGTGTACATTGATGGAGTACAAAATGCTTTGAGATATTTAATGTTTTTCTGTCATAGTTTTCTTTAAATAAATAGCTTGTATTTTATTGACCAGTAGTTTAGCTTCAGACCTAATGTTTGTCATAGAAGTTAATTACTATGGACAAAATCAGAAATCTAGACTATGGAAGTATGGCCATTAGTTTATCATTGCATTGGCTCGCGTTGTGGCACTCGAGCTGAAAATAGGCAGAAGACTGTTGTGTCAAACAAGGTGGGATCTCAGCACAGACTGTGAGAGCGGAGATTCAAACATCTGCTCTGGGAAAACGCCATGTGTGTCTCTAACATGAATATTCACGTCTTCTGACTCTGTTGTGAGTCGTGGCTGTACAAGTGACTGCTTTGGACATCACATTTAGGCATTTAGGAGGTTGTTCTATTCTAATGAGACCATGGCTATAGTTTTTGTTGAGCTGATACTTAATATGGTTTTTGTGGCTTTATTCTGTCTAAATCCTTTTTTTCATACTACCTTTATATGTTATCTGTCATGTATTGTGGTATATGTGCATTTAATATTTGCATTGTAAATATTGAGGTGATCATTTCTGTATCAGGAATTATTGTCTCCTGCTGCTTATTGCAAAACCCTATTTTTGAGAACGGGCTGGACCATAGTAGGATCTGTTGCAGGTGAGTCATTGAATCAACATTCTGTTGTTGCTTAGGCCACCAAATAAAAAAAAAAACTGTATCCAGGGCCAAGCTGCCTGTGAACATGCTTCTCCATATGGCCTGTGACATGCATTAGCCAAGTGTGATTTCTGTAACAGTTAAATGATAAAACTACTATGTTTCTGAGACTTGGAGTTTTGCTCAGTGCTTGTCGATAAGCCATTGTTTATTCATTCACTGCTGGAGCATGTGACATAGTGCTGAAGGTAGTCTACTTGTACCATGTCCACATCATGTAATCAAACATACATGTATGTGGTCTCATGCTGGATTGTGATTACTGCTGAAATGAGTACAGGCCTAATGGTGGGGAGAAACACTGCATATGTGCTAGTCCGTCAGGTATCTATAAGTGCCACTGTCTGTGTGTTTGCAGCAGCAGAAGAGTGGCTTTTTCTAGAGAGATTTGAAGTGCTATTTATAGACCTCTGCCAGAGCACGGAGCGTGGTGCTGTTGCTGCTGCTTCTCCACTCACTCTCTCTCCCCCTCTCGCACTCTCTCGCTCTCTGCCTTCACCACTCCTGTTTCTGTCTTCAGCTAATCACTCCTGCTCCTCTCCCTCATTCGTCCTGCTTCATCTTATCTTATGTCATTCACACCATGTTTATCAATCTGCTCTCTGTGAGTCTGTTCCTCATCGCTAGCTTTGACACAAATGTATAGACAGCAAGAAGAAGTTGCAGACTGGTGTCAAATTGGCCAGTCTAGTGCAGAGATTTTTCTGGTTTCTGGCAAAGATTTGTGTGAAGAAGGAAATCAATAGTTTACATTAACTCAGAACTGCACAATGTTAAGTGTGGACAGTTTATCTGTGGTATCTTTGGCTGCTGATCCTTGCCCAGCCACTCCCATCCTCCTGCTTTACTTCTACTCCTTGCTTTCTAATAGTGTTGTCACGATACTTAAATTTCAAGCTCCATTTCAATACTAAGGAATATACTCGATACAGCAATAATAACAATACTCTTTATTTAGGCAATAGAATGCAATTTTCAACGTTAAATCATAGTACTTTCTTTCTTATACTATCGTTATTATATCTTTGAAATCCTGCAGTCGTTCAGGTAAGTTCCACTGTGTTCCATGAGCGTACTAGTAGTATATGTGGTCTTATACACAGCTCAAGATCATTCTAAAGCTTTTCAGGAAAGGTTCACTTCTGTCCTGTGAATGTCAGTTCTTACTCATTTGAGCAGATATTGATATGCATGTCATTTGGATACTAGTTTTAGTATCTGATTTTCGATAGTTTTGCCAACCCTACTTTAAAACTACATTTTTGTTTTTGCTTGGCGCATTGGTCAGCGCAGATGACGTAAGCTTAATTAAGCCTGGTGTTACAGACAAGACCCCTGTGGATGTGTATCATGTCACCTCCAGCTACTTCTTTGATGCTGAACTTTTGACTACCTCTGTTCCATTGCATCTTCCAGGCCCTGTTTCCTTTAAACCAGCTGTGGGGAGATGCAATTAAAAAGTCTTATGGGAGTCAGGATTTTATTAGCTAATGAGCTATTTTCTTTCCCTTTTCCTTCTTTATCATATTTTACAGTGGTGTATGAGGGTTCAGTGTTAGAAGTAGTGAAGGCTTGAATGTTGTTATTTTTAAAGAAAATAAAAGAGTAGTGTGGCCTGATTAGTAGGTTGATGTTCTATATGTAAAGGTTCTACTTTTTGGGAAACGTGTATTTGGAATATTTGAACTAAAAGTACAATATGTATTGGTTCAAGAGATTGGTCAGATAAATAATACTTATTGGACAATCCCTCCTTAACATACTATATTTTATAATATATTGAGTCTAACTGATGTGAAGTGCATGATTGTTTCACCTTTTATTGTTCTTCATGTAATTTAGTTTGTTTTTGCAGGAACAATACAATCAGAAATGGCCATAACACTAATCCACTGGATGAAGTAATCCTCATGAGGGGGTATAGCTAATGCTAATTTCAGCTCCCAACCTTGGGTTTTTCACTATTTTATTATAAAGTACAATTTGATCAATTAGATCAATCCATATTTACAGCAGTGTAGTGTGAAATTATTTCAGACACAAACACACACACGCAGCTCAATCTTTATGGATGAGTAACACATTTTGAATTTAGAAATTAGCTTAATCTCAATATGTATTTATAACTGATATAGATTATTATCCATGCATCCCTTTAGTGAGTTGGGTTTCCCACAAACCCTGTAATAGCTGTCATAACCATTTGAGTGTCACATGAAAAGATGGGCCTAACACGATGTATCTGTGGCAGAGCATGCAGCGGAGAGGGAGGGCTGTTTGAGCAGGGAGCAGTGGAAGCTATGCGCATGATGGCATAAGAGCAGGAGGGAGAGAGGGAACCGGCGAGCTTGCCTCTCTCCTCTGCTTCATTCAGAAAAGAGAGATCATGGGGAAGTATGGATACCTCTGCACATGACACTAGAGCCAGGCTCCAGAGGGAGAAAGTAGTGATTTGAAGAGACTCTCATCTGCTTTACAAGCTTTGCAAACGGAATATACACTATTGTTTCCAGCACTTGTCTGTGTGACACACCTGACCTGAGTTGGATGGAGATCCTCACAGTGGACTCTGCATACTGTAAGTTGGAGCTTTGTCTCTCTTGTCAGTTTGTGCTCACTTACATGGTGTCTGAATAGGTTCTACAATAGGATGGTCATTGTTGGAAAATCGCAACCACCTTTATGGTCTTCATTAACCTAATTATAATTATAAACTAGAAGTCTTACAAGAATAGTATTTGACAAATGATATGATGATGATGATGATGATGGTGATGGTGATGGTGATGGTGATGGTGATGGTGGTGGCATCGTTTCAATAAATATAACTATATGAATACTATATTTTTGAAAAATGCATACGAAAGGCTTTATGCCAATGTGAACCCCATGGTCAGTGGGTGCAGTGAACTGTGCTCTCTAAACGCAACACATGTGCTGAGGCAGATGCTGAGGTAATAAGGAATTCCCTTCCTCTGTGTCCTGGGGTGGGAGGAGGGAGGTGGAGGTGGCCTGGTGGGGGGTGGAGAGTCACCAAAAGTAGGCGTCTCAGGGCTGTGCTATCATAACTTGGGAAGCTATGAGGGGATAAGGACACCCAATAGGCTTACGTAAGGCTATCTGTCAGAGCAAATCACTATGCTCATACTGTTAATATGACACTCTAATATAAAGGTAATATAGAGAAGATGCATTTGCAGCAGCAGAAGCATGGGGGAGAGAAAGCACAACAGCAGAGCTCTCTTGAATAAAAAATCTGTTGCTATAAATAGCATGCCATCCTCACAGCCTCAGCACTGTTTCAGGTTTAGAAAACCTTGTTTTTTTCACCTCTTCTCTCTTCAAATGTTCTTGTCGTTATGGTGTAATGGTTGGTTGTGTATTTGATTTGTGCCTATTGACTTAAATTACACTTTTGCCCCATTATTCTTGGTGTGGGGCATGATTTTGTTAAAGATATTTTCAGCTGTAAAGTACTTCTGTTTCAACAACATGAATGGATTTTTTATACATAAACTATCTTATCATATTTCCTATCTCAAGTTAGAGTAAATTCAAATGTATCTCCACATTTGCTTCACCATTCTGTGTGGTGTTTTGTTGCTAAAGTTAGATCTTAGCCACTTTGGTGTGATTCCATCTTTTCACAAAGGACACCTTTTACTATTAGTCGTGTGTCTCTTTTGTTTGACACCCTTTTTGTTTGTTTCTGACCTGTCTGATAAGTGCGTCCTCAGCTCCATTCTTGCATATCCTTATTGCCTGTGCGTGGGAAATGCTATAGAAGTGGAAGTACAGGAGGGAGTGAAAGGGAGGATAAAATCAATAGGATTCCCCAGAGAAAGTATTGCTGTAATTGCCTTCAGTCAGGGGTTTCATGCTTTTCCTTTTTTAAAGTCTTACCTAAACCATTAGTGTACAGATGCCAGAACAATCATATGCTGCCTCCAGCTCTTTTGGCGCGCTGCATTAAACATTGATGCTTTATTAGTTGTGCTATTTATTCTGCCTGTTGTGCATGCTGAAATTGGCCATTTAACTTGGCTGCTGTAAGTACATCAGGCTAATGCAGTATTTGGTTGTTTTAAATGGTATTGGTATTCTGTTTTTTAGATCTATTGTTAAATTTCATTATTTGCTCAAGAGTACAGTATTCTTTTTCTGGAGTGCATTCCTGTTTGTATTTGTTCTTCTGCCACTTTCGTTAACCCAATCATCAAACCTTAACTGGTCTTCTTTCAGAACAGTGTGACCAGGCATCCCATTTACAGTGGTTTTATAGGTTAAGGTTAAGGTACACTTTATTGTCCCCCTAGGGAAATGTGTCTTCTGCATTTGACCCATCTTTCAATGCCACTGGAGCAACCTGTCAGGAGCAGTGGGCACTGCATTGCCCCACCCAGGGACCCGTCTTGGTCAGCTTTACCTTAGCTGCACCTCAGTATTTGGTGCAGATTCCAGCATTAGTTTGATATTGTCACTCAGCAGTCTTTTACCAGCCGTATTTAAATGAATGTCATCGTGGGCAAACAGATGATTATTCCTCTTCCAGAATCCACAAAAAATTGCCACAAAAGGAATTCCTTTAGCACTGCAATAACCCTTCGGCCAGATGTGAAGTTGGCGGATCCGACTAAACTGGGAGACGGAATTGGACCAGACACTACGCATTGTTTTCCGGACACCTCGGACTGTTGTAGTTTAATGTCACTGGAGATGACGTGCACGAACAGTGGCCATGTTTGCACGATTGGACATTGCATGGTGTATGTGTGATACCTGAGCTTTGGTTTCAGCCTGTGGGATGGCTACATTGCATACCATAGACAAACCGATGAGGAGCTGGTCTAATTCAGTGAACCAACCGAGGCAGAGCTGAATGATGATTAATCACATGTTGCAGCAGGGACTTTTTGCCCTCTTTTTCACATTATGTTGTATCTTTATGGACATGGGAATTACTCCAATTTTGTTGTTGTTGTGGACATTTGCCAGAATGAGAACCCGTTGATGTGACTGCTGGTGTTGACGTCTGTGGCTAATGCTACAGCTAACGCCCATAGCAGGTTAATTGCAGACCGTGGAGGCTCTGCAGACACTTAAAACACAATAATAATAACAGAAAATACACTTCTTTTACTTTTTTGATATTTAGCCTTTTGTGTGGAGACTTCATAAAATAACTAGGGAGAGTGCACTTTTACTTTTAGAAGATTTATTTTTTGCTCTGTAACAAAATTGTGTAGCCTTAGTCTACTTCTGCACACTAGGTGGTATCTGTATCAGATTGGAGATATATATATATCTATCCATTTTTTTTTTTTTTTTAATGGAATTGGAACTACACTAGTTTGGACGGGTCATTGAGACTGAGGCTTAAGCATGGCCACAATTATGAATCATTTGTACTGAGCTGATATCCTATATACTGGAATCAGTGTTCACTCACATACACACTCACACAACAAGCATAAGAGTGAAGGGTTACCTGTACCTTCACCATTACCTTGAACAGCATATTGGTAGTCTACTTCATTTAGTCTGTAGGTTGTACGTATGTACTACAAAGCTAGTTTTGGGATTTACTGAGGTAAACTTTCTGTTGTTAATTAATCCTGTTTTTTTCGATACCATGAAGCTGGATTGATGATGAACTCTGTCTGTGACTTGGCTTTCATGTTGCTCAGTGCTGTCCTGGCCTGTGCTCCCTGCACATGCTAGCTCTTCGACTCAGAAATACTGGGATAACGCAGTCCCTTGATTACCTGCTTTATACTACTGCTTATCCAGAGATGTCCACGTGTAGGTTGGTCTTTTAAGGGTTCTCTGAGCTTCAGCAATAATGATATTCTGACATTACAAACATTATGCAGAAATACCCCTTTTAAACAGTTGTTGGAATGATTACACTGGAAAACAACAATTGCCATATTATCAGTTTTTCACTATATGTCCTACCTGTACTTTGTAGTACATGTCCTGGGTGTTGGTAGTGTTTGATTTGTGGGCTTTCAATGTAATGCCTTGCTTTGTTTTTTAAAGCATTTATTTTTCCACATTCTCCATTTATTGTCTTGTTTTTCTTGTTCTGTCTTATGTCAGGTTATGTAAGTGGCATGGTAGATCTCTCAATTGGAGGAGGAGAAGGAATGGTTTCCAGGTAAACAGATGGCAGGGCTCAGTGGGGGTCTTACTTGCCCCTCTACCCGGTCAGCTCTGGGATGTAGTGACTTGCCGCCATGTGCACCTTTCTCTAATTGACACACAGCTCCCAATCTCTGCTCTGGCTTAGAAGGCCTGTCGGAACCATCACACTAACCCTTATCCACTCAGAACAAGGGAAACCTAGAGCAGTCTATTTGCCTGTGCAGTGGAGACATTTAAGTGAAATGTTAACGTACTCAAAATCAAATGGTAGATTTCTGAGTGAATGTAAATGTAGTTCCCAGTCTTTCAATGTCAAAATCTGCAAAGTCTGCATACCATTAAGTGTCTCCAGTCAGCACTCGGCCTGTCATCAAGGCTCTGTTTTCTTATTTTAGCTCGATGTAGTCATTGTTTGAGAATAGCAGAAGCATCTCTGTGTTTCCATTGCATTTATTTGTACTCCTAAAAGATTTCAGTCAGAGGCAACTGTACTCCTACTATGGGTTACTTCTTGTCTTGCCTCAAGCTGGGATCAGACACAACCGTGCTATCAAATTTGTTTTTTCAATGATGCATGTGAAGCAAAGGAGCTCATTGGTCACCTATCATTTTGATTCTGCAGAAATCCACTATGTTTTGTGATATTTTTTTTCCTTTATTTGTCCTTTTTTCCTCATAAGCAGCCATTTTTATTTTGATACGGACAGACCAAGGCATGTCCTTGATTGGCTAGTCTATTTGTCAATCATGGCCATCTGAATTCTGCAGTGACCAGACACCATGCATCAATATCGTTATCAGGTATCTGCTTAAAACCAGGTCTTACTCATCCACATTGTACCGATAACCAAAAGTAGCAGGTTCCTACTTTTGTGTAAGATATAAATGAACATTTTAGAATTGAAATCCAAAAAGTGCCTAAAAGTTGGATTCTTAAGATTTAGCCTTGCCCCCGTACTAAGCCTGCACTCTGATAGGTCAAAACTGATCACGTGGTGCACTTTTCTGTTGTCACACGTTAGGTGGCATTGAGCAAGTATTCGAGAAGTAATGTGGAAGAAAAAAAAAAATTGGCATTACGTGCCCGTGAGCGCAGGCCAGTGAAAACAATATGATGCCATCTTTGGTTCAACTTCCAGATCTGGTTGTACTTCCATGGTTCTATGAAACCATGAAACATTGTATTGTGACATGCTTGTGATTTGCGCTCCTATAAATGTCCTGTAGCATTAGCCAAAGGTCTGCATTTATTAACCTTGCAATGAATGTGAAAGATTTTGGCTGCTGGGTACCTAGTTATGACCACTTATCAAGCTCAGGACAAGACAAGTTGGTCTATCTTTTATAACAGTTCCAATTTATCTAGAGCCCATCAACAAAGACAGGTATTCAAGCATTAACTTAAATTTTCAGAGGAGTCTAAGGTCCTTTTTCTCGCACGTTGCTGTGCTCTGTGGACTGATCCCAGTGCACACTAGATTTAGTTCTGTTTACTTCACTTTTGGGTTGGTCTTGCTCACATGCACCGCACTCATCATTCACCCCAAACATGCACCATGAGCCAGGTGAGAGTCCATCAGCTAATCACCGAACCGTGACAATGCGCTTCGAACAGACAGAGCCCCATGAATATGCACGCACATGCCTACTTCCCTGATAGTATACGTGAACGCTGTGATCTTTCATCTACAGCGCCTGTTCATACAAATGTACATGATCTGATGTTTTATTTATTTATTTTTTACGCAATTCCAAGCTGTCACTGCGGTAGACATAGAGGTATGCAGGTCGGCCTGAGGTTGGCCACTTTCACCCGCTCCAGAGTGAGAGTGGAGCTGCTCCAAGACCACCTGTTTCAAGGGCTCTCGGCCTTTTAAAGACAGTTCTAAATGTGACTGATCGAGCGATTGCTCTTTGAGTGAAAATGACCTAAAAGTGTCATATTTAAAGATTTCTTTATTATTTGTATTAGACAGTGGAGTCTCTGGTGGGCTGACCAGCTCCTCCTGAGTGTGCCAAAGGCCAGCTGAAAGCTCAGAGGGCAACAGATCTTTGTTGTGGCAGCACCAGAACTGTGGAATGATCTGCCTTTGTACATTACAGACCTTTTCTGCACCAGTTTTTAAATCACTTATTCAAACACACTTTTCACTTTTTCCTTCGACATGGTTTGAGATGTTAACATATTTATTTGCTTGTACGTTGTTTTATTTAATGTTTTTTCTGTGTTTCAATATTGTAGCACTTTATTCAACCTGGTTATTTTTAAATTCTGTTATAAATAACCCTTAAAGTTGCACTTGCAGTTCACAGTAGAAAGTAGATTTTGCATTAAACAAACAGCAAGTAGGGTCTGACTGATATGGATATTTTTGGGGACAGCTATTGATATAAGTTGCTGACGGGTAATATAACATGTGACATATTTAAGGATGCAATAATAAATTGTCAATCTTCTAATGATAAAATCTAATAGAGCCAAACCTAAATTGTATTAAGTTTGATGTATTTAGGCTACATTTACTGTTAATCTGCCGCTTTACAGTCATTTTTAAATACCGTATGATGACACTGTTTGCCATACACTAGCCTACCATTGAAGTAAACATGATGGGAGCTAGAGCTGCAAAAAAACTAATTGCAAATTTTCAAAGCATTGCGATTGTGATTAGATGTGTGATATATGTTTGAGGTAGAGAGACTCAGGGATTGAGGGAAGACTGAAATATAAACTGATGAAGTAATACAAGAATCCTATGCATTTCAGAACAGTTTTGTTGAAGTTTGTAGAGCAGATTATTATTTTGTTCTTTGCAGAGGACATTTTATTATCTAAATAATTGCAGCCTTTGCGATCTGATAATTGCACCAACTTGGATTGCAAGTTCGTTTTGATAACTGTTAATTGTGCAATTGTGCTAATTGGAACGGTTAGCTTAAATGCCTGCATGCTACGGTAATTAATTATATCCTCAAATGCCGACCATTCACGCTGCGTTTCAAAACTCAGTAATATGTATACAGCCACTATAGTCACTTTACATTTGGCCAGTGTAAGAGAAAACAGGCTATTTGTGTGTGGTAGCTTACCGTAGCTAAGTGCTAACCAATGTGAAAGAACGAAAAGTCATGTAAAGATACGTTTGCAACACTCAGTGCTCATATGGGCTACCTCTCAGATCCCAAGTCTTCAGAAAAAAAGATTCTTTCTAATCCCGACTCAAAACGTCTGTAAAAAGAATATAATCCAGTATTTTTGCCAGCAGCAAGTCTGTGTGTGTCTCTTCTCTGCACCAACACTTTGATAAAACATCTTCAGCCACATATTAGGACATGCGTCTTCTCTACAAATTAGTTTAAATGGCTGTAATATAGAGAATCTAAGCTTTATAACAAAGTATAATATGTCCCTGTGGCCTATTGGTCATATCAGCCGTATCAGCGTTATTTCGGCCGTTAGTTGATATTTGCCCATATCTGCTGACAATTGCATAATTAAATTGAGAGCAAATCAAATGAACATTTGTACATCATACTAACCTCATTTAAAAGCAGCTGAACCCTGCTCCAGAAAGGCTAAGCTCAGTCTTGGTTGGCTGAACAGAGGGCCAAATGTGTCCTGTGTTGTTTTTCTGGAGGAGAGGATTCTAAAAGGGCACCATTAGCACCGGCCCACTGTGGCAGTCTGGCAGTTGGACTGGCATTTTGCCAGATGTCTGGTTGGTCTGGTTGCTGCTTGGCTGCTTTGTACCTTGTAAGCTGTCACATTGGTGCCTCATGAGCTATTTAAATTCCTCTATGATGAATTATGACATTTTTTTTGTCATTTCTCAGTTGTTCATGTGGAACATATCTAGGATTAGTTCATCTAAATCACAAAACATTCACAGCAGATACTATACATTAGTTGGATGCATTGTCCCAACTTGAATGTGAGCTTTCAGGTCAGTAGACCTGAAGTTCAGAGATTACACCAGGGGGTGTAACAATATGCTCAAACCTAAACTTGGTTCGGTTCAGTTTTTGGGAGGCTTCGGTTGAGCTATTTTGGTTCATTTTTTTGTAGTGCAAAAACAACTATGACTGCCACTCAGAAATTAGCACTGATGAATTATACACTACAAAAGAAGTCCCAAATATGGTGCGTCTCTTAATGGTGTCCCTGTGGAAAGGCGGGTGAACGTTTGTTCCACTGTGCTAAAAATGGCCCCGATATTAAATACGATGGAAGCTTTTCATGACAAGCAGAAGATCAATGCTAACTACGTTGCCCGGACTGCCGTTACCAGGGACCCCACCCTCGAGCCAGGCCTGGGGTGGGTGCTCGCCAGTGAGTGCCTGATGGCCGGCCTTTCCCCACAGGGCCTGGTCAGGCCCAGCACGAAGGAGCGACCTGAAGCCGTCCTCCCATGGATCCACCACCTGTGGGAGAATTCATGAAAAGCTGGTACATGGAGATCTGGGTGGCGGTCAAATGCAGGGCCCTTGATGCCCGAATCTTCTGACATGGAGACTGGCTCTGGGGGAAAGGAGCCTGAGCTTGTGAGAGAGGCCGAGTGTTACCATTACCAGCTAGATATAGTCAGCCTCACCTCCACGCACAGCTCTGGAACGCAACTCCTCGAGAGGGGCTGGATTCTCCATTTCTCTGGTGTTGCCCATAGGGAGAGGTGGTGGCGACTCCATTGTTCTACTGGGGGACGTCAATGCCCACGTGGGCAACGATAGTGACACCTGGAAGGGCGTGATCAGAAAGAACAGCCTCCCTGATCTGAACCGAGTGGTGGTCTATTATTGAACTTCTGTGCTAGCCACAGTTTGTCCATAACGAACGCCATGTTCGACATTATTGTCATGTCATCTGACTTCTGGCCATGTGTTTTGGACACTTGGGTGAAGAGAGGGGCAGAGCTGTCAACCGATCACCATCTGGTGGTGAGTTGGATCCGCTGGTGGAGGAGGAAGCTGGCATAGCCCTCTGTCAGGGGGGTTTTCAACTCGCACCTCCGAGATCTCCCTGATCCCGGGGGAGGTTGGGGACATAGATTCTGAGTGGGCTTCTCTTGATACAGCTGATCGTAGCTGTGGTCATAAGGTCTGCGGTGCTTGCCGTGGCGGCAACCCCCGAGCTCAGTGGTGGACACCTGAAGTAAGGGATGCCGTCAGGCTGAAGAAAGAGCCTTGTTGGCTTGTGGGACTTATGAGGCAGTCAACGAGTACTGGCGGGCCAAGTGTGCCATGGCTCGTGCTGTCACAGTGGCAAAAACTTGGGGTTGGGAGGAGTTTGGGCAGGCCATGAAGGAAGACTGTCAAACAGCCTCAAAGAGATAATGGCAAACTGTCTTACGCCTCAGGAGGGGGAAGCAGTACTTCACCAACACTACAGTGTGGGTGGAAGGCTGCTGACCTTGACTAGGAATGTTCTCGGGCGGTGGAAGAAATACTTTGAGAATCTCTTCAATCCCACCGTCACATCTTCCAAGGAGGAAGTAGAGACTGGGGACCTGGAGGTGGACTCGTCCATTACCCTGGTTGAAGTCACCGAGGTAGTTGGCAAGCTCCTCAGTGGTAAGGCTCCAGAGGGTGGATGAGATCCGTCCTGATTACCTTAAGTCTCTGGATGTTGTGGGGCTATCGTGATTGACACGTCTCTGCAACATCGCGTGGCGGTCGGGGACAGTATCACTGGATTTGCAAACCGCGGTGGTAATCCCTCTGTTTAAGAAGGGGGTCCCCCTTCTTAACCCTTTAGCGTCGGGTGCTATCGTCACCGATAGACTCGCGGTTGTGGACTTCATGTAAATTCAAATGGCATCTTAAAGAAGAGACATGAGGCTCTTTAGATATTTTACCATTATTACGGTAATCTGCCTCTGTTGTCCCTCGAAGATGACGAATGAGAGCGGAGGAGCCGGGGGGGATTTTCCCAGTCGCTTATTCAATGCGTCAAAGAATAAATACGAATGGCTATGTAAAATAGAGGTACTTGTGTGAAAAAATGCATTATATTCTGACACTTCCTTTTAATATGATTTTTTTTTATAGATACAAAAAGAATAAAAGTCTAGGTGAGCTATACTGGTCTATAGTGTGGTCAGTCCTTAAAGGGTTAAACAGGGGAGGGGGGGTGTTCCAGCTATAGGGGAATCACACTCCTCAGCCTTCTCTGTAAGGCCTATTCCAGGGTACTGGAAAGAAGAATCCGACCGATAGTCAAACCTTGGATTCAGGAGGAGCAGTGCGGTTTTCGCCCTTGTTGCAGAACACTGGACCAGCTCTACACTTTCCATTGGGTGCTCGAAGGTTCAGGGGAGTTTGCCCAACCAGTCCACATGTGTTTTGTGGATCTGGAGAAGGCATCCGACCGTGTTCCTCGTGGTGTCCTTTGGGGCGGTGCTCCAGAAGTACAGGGTTCGAGTGCCCTTTGCTAAGGGCTGTCTGGTCCCTGTATAACTGGAGCAGGAGGTGTGTTCGCATTGCCAGCAGTAGGTCAGACTTGTTCCCGGTGCATGTTGGAGTCCGTCAGGGCAGCTCTTTTTTACCGTTTCTGTTCATTGTATGTATGGACAGAATTTCTGGGTGCAGCCAGGGGGTCCAGTTCGGGAACCACAGGATCTCATCGCTGCTGTTTGCTGTTTGCAGATGGCTTTATCATGTTGTCAGCTGAGCATCCGCAGCTAGGGCTTATCAAACCAGGACAGGATCAGCGCAGCATCCGCAGATGATGCGGTCACTTTTCGGACTGTTTATTGGTAAAAAACACAATGAGGAGCTGAACTAGAGGGAGAAAGCCAAAGCTTTTCTCGATTTACTCGCTTCTCTTCACAGTCAGTTGGGGTACATTCGATACCCTCACCTATCGATTGTCATGAGCTTTGGGTCATGACCGAAAGGACAAGATTGAAGAAGATAGAAGTCGCCAAAATGACTTTCCTCTGCAGAGGAGCTCAGTCATACGGGAGGAGCTTGGAGTAGAGCGCCAAAATGACTTTCCTCTGCACCTGTCATGAGGTAGCTCAGGCATCTGTTCCGGATGCTCCCTGGATGCCTCGGGAGGATTTCCCACTGGAAGGTGGCCCTGGGGAAGATCCAAAACACGCTGGAGGGACTATGTCTCTCGGCTGGCCTGAAAACGTCTTGGGGTCCCACCAGAGGAGCTATAGGACGTGTCCGGGCTGAGGGAAGTCTGGGAGTCCCTGCTTAGACTGCTGCCCCGCGACCCGGTTCCGGATAAGGGGAAGAAAAGGGATGGATGGATGGAAACTGTAAAAATTTGGACCACACGTTTGCTTAGCAGATGTGTACTGTTATACCCCTATTTAGAGTTGTTCAAATGTGGTTAGCATGTTAGTGTGGTGGTATGTTAGGTATTAATATATGCCTATTTAGCCCCAGCAGAGCCCTTGTTTAGCAAAGGCTTTTTTATCACCTTAGATGAAATTGGTGGGCAGTCAGTATAAATTACAGCACAAATTAGTGAGATTCGGTTCGGTCCGGCTTGTGTTGTACCTGCAAATGGACAGTGTGTTTGACATAAGGCCTGTCTTACATACGCTGTCTGTGTGGTATCAGTCTGAACCTGCATCCTCTCTCATACACACAGCAGCTTGTTTAATTGGGGAAGGGGCGAGGGTCGTGAGAAAGACAAGAAGAGAGAAATCTGGGGGTGTAGAGCGATATAGCTTATTTTCTCTTGGTGACAGAGCCTGTTGCCATGGAGCTGGCCCTCCCATTGGTGGAGAACTGGGCCAATCATTTAACAGCGCAGATTGTTTCATCATTGAGAAGTTTTCCTCTCGTCCTGTCTCTCTTACCACCCCTTGGTCCTCTCACTCCTCCTTTTTAAGAAAAACTGATAAATTACACAAGGTTTGTCATGGATGCACAAGCTGGCTCCCAAATTCTTTATTCCACATTTGTGATGACTTGGTACATTCTGGGCTGGCGCATTTTCCCCTCTGTACTACCACTGCATGTTTTAGTGGAAATGTGAAAGACACTGTTGTTGCTTCTGTCCCAGTGCGTCACATGGCATATATAGCAAGCAATTATATTTTGTTCATTAAGGATCACAAGACTCAATTCCATCTTGTTGTCTTAATTAAAACTTGTTAATTAACTGTGTTAATGTTTTCAGAGTATCTTTGACCTGCATTCAGGGATTGGAAAAAGCAGTGGCCAGACAATAGTAGACATGTTGTATGTTTCTTGCACTTAAGCCTAAATTCAAAATCCACTTGTCTGTAAATTATTATAATAGTTGCATAGCCATGAAGGTAGTGATCTTCTCATTCATGTACTTTCCTTTGACCAGTGCTTCAGTTTTGGCGCAAATAGCTTGAAATCTGCTGTTTGTTGTAAAACTGTTTTTGAATGAACAATTTAGCCAAAACTACATTTGGTAATAAAAGTTGATTATTTGGAACAGCACATTATGGAGAAAATGTCAGGCAAAGCTATATGATAAAATGGTGCCAGTTTTCTAAATTAAGTATTCCTAACCAGGAATCCCCTCTACCTCTGACGTGATCAGTCTCCGGTCTTCATCACCCACGTTATCTTTGTGTAACATTTGCACTGCTTCCGCTCTTCCTCCACCCAACCTGTGGCAAAAAAAAAACATGCCCAGGCTTAAAGCAGCCACAGCAGCTAGATGGTGAGCTACAGAAAAGGTAGGTAGGTAACTCTGGCGAGAGAGAAGGAAGGAGGGAGCCTATGAGTCATAGCTCGTCCCACAGGATTGAGTGGGCTGGCAGTGGAGGAGGATGGCGTCAGCAGCAGGTCTGACAATTTAAGACGACACATTAAAAAGACCGGAGTGAGGGAGAAAGACGAGGAGCGAACAGTGACAGGGGGTGGATGTACAGAGACGGGAGGGGTTCATCAAAGAGTAGAAGGGGTATCCTCGCTGTGGTGGGGGTGGGCAGGGAGGAGGCTAGAGACTTACATGGTGAAAAAAGAAATCCTGTCTTCCGATTCTTGGCTTCACTCGTTAATTTCTTCTTTTTAGTTTTCTTCCATGATACTTTGTTCTCTTGTAGTCTACTTTGACAACCTGCAGTCAAGAGGTAGGCACTGCCCTCTATGGAATAATGCACACAGAAAATAAAGTCTTCCAAGTATGAAAATTAGCCATGTGCTTTTAGATTTATTTTCAATTTTTTGTTTTACTTTGGCAAGATTTCTACTTTTCTCCTTATGTATAGGCAGTAATAATGGTATTCCACTTAAATTATAAATCAAATTGTTCCACTTACAGTTCAATTCAGTGATGCTGCAGTCTGCCTAAACTGTTCTCCTCTAGTGCTCTGCCAGACCCTTTCCTTGCCCTTCCCATTTGAGACTAAAACACACACAAAGGGGAATCCTCACATGCTGCTACATTGACACACGTACACATTACATATTATATATCATACATAAGCAGAGCAGTGTAGATGTAGCTGCAGTTAGAATGGGATTGCCTCTGACGTCACTGGGTTGCAGTTTTGAGAGTGCGCCTCTCCCTCTGCGTGTGTGTGTCTGTTTGTGTATGCGTGTGTGTGCTGCCTTTCATTCACCTGCGTTTCATTCAACCTCAGCAGAGAAAATGGAGAGGCATGTCTACGGTGCGCGTATCTCTCCATTGTGAAAACTGAGGAAATGCAATGAATGAACGCCAGTCCTCCACATGATTCACATGACAATGAAGGGAGTCTGACATGGAGGATTTTACTTTTTTTATTCATAATACAATACAATCAATATACATAAGTATAACAGTGGGCTCAGTTTCAGATAAGGACTATTACAATTTACTGGACACACAATCTAGTCTAAACCAAACCCTCTATAAAGAACCTGTTTGACTGCGAGCTAATTACCTGTGCGTCACCATACACTGATCTTGGAATGGGAATTTGATGTGAAGTTATGTTCTGTGAATATCACTGCTTATGTAAATTATTGTCATTTTATTTTTACCCTTACTTCTAAAGTCTGTGAATATACAGCAAAATGGCCCCAGATAAATATACCATACGTATTGAGCCCCCAAATATAATCCATCTGTCATCTATTGAAGTGAATGGTAATTATTATGACCGCTTCTTGAAGGACATGTACTGTTAAAGTGTTAAAAGTCAACTTCTTCCGTGCTACTGTGCGGCATACAGTTTGTCTTGTTAGGCAGGCTGACCTGCCCCATGGCTAACTACTGCTCAGACCCTGACCTGGCCTGACCTGGGGCAGCTAAATTTGACAGTGAGCTCATACCTGCACAACAGCGTCTGAGAGGAGTGTCTGAAGCACTGTGTCCTTTGTGAGCGTGTGTGACAAGTGTCCCTCTCTCTCTCCCTGACCCGGCGGCTGCTGTCTGACTGGGCTCTCTTCCATTGACAGTGTTGGGTGCAGTAACCCGACACAGTGCAGGGCAAGGCTGCGTGTGGCTGCTGTGTCTCAGCTGGTGTCCTGTCATCAAGAGGCCCATGTAAAGAGTCTGAGAGGTCGCTTTGTGTGAAGTGGGTCAGAGCAACCCATTCTTCACTGTAACCTCCTCATCTAGCTGTTCTGGGCTCTTGTGTGCTTGGCTTTTACATTTACATTTTTACATTCCATTGTATTCTAAACTGCAATGCTGCCCATTTGTTGAAATGCCACAAAAGTGTATTTTGCAAAGCTGATCCTTAAAATTTTGGTATTTTGATTTTTTTTTTCTTCAGAGAAATGCATACAAGCACATGAGTAACTTTCGTGGTTACTTTGGGTTCCACACTGCACACCGCACCAGATTGACACCAACTAAACACAGTGTACTGCTGCCTTGTGGGAAGGTTTAAAGATGGCCACACTTGTAGGATTGGTTGGTTAATCAGCCAAAAAGTTTAATTGTTTTGATCCTAGTTCAGAATTACAGTTAATTCATGATTCATAAACACACACAATTAATGATCAAGATTTTTTTGTCTTTGCCTATATCCTCCTGACTACCAGAAGAAAAAAATGTTGTCCAATCACCTTTATTTTAAAATTCTCTCATCTTTGTAAGGTAATTATAATACTGAAAACATTTTTTTTCAAAAAAAAGTTTTTATTTTCCAGATATCATCTGTCCACTACATTTTTGAAACACTTTCATACTACACTAAAAAACTGTTAAAATTAATTAGACAATGTTTAAATGTGTTGTTTAAAGACTTATATTAAATATGCCATCAACATTTCAAGCCAAAATTTGCTCAATAAAAAGTAAAATGCACTTATTTTTCAAATTCCCACTTATTTTTTTATTGTTCCCATAAAATGTGCTTGGAGTGATGGACGGCATTTTCCTTGATGGAAAAAAAAACAGGTACCAAAGCCCCACCCCTTCACATTTGGTATCATTGAAAAGCCCTAAACGTCCTCTGTAGATGTCAAAAGGACTTATTTCAGTTGTATGCACTGCGTTGGAGATATTCAGGTTTACTTATGTCCTCTAGAGAGGACAAATTTGAACTACTGGTAGTCAGGAGGATATGACACACATTTTTCCCATATTTTGAGGCTGATGTATATGACAGATTTTGATCAAATTACCTGCAAATTAAATATGTTGCGTTACTATTTTTATATATATATTTTTTAATTTTAATTGAAAAATAATAAAAAAATAATAATGATATCTTTCGTTACTACAGGGCACTGCTTTAATAAAAGCAACATATCGGTCTATGTCTACACATAATTTGTATTGTCTTAAGGGGGTAACTAAGCTATTTGCTTCACGGCGATTGGTTTAATCCATCCATCACCCATGCATGACAGGCTGACCAATAGGAGGAGTGGGTGGGGAAGTGTCTGTTTGAAAATGCAGCTGGATTTAATAGGAAATTCTTTGACACTAAAAAAATAAATAAATAAAAGTCATATTGTGATAAAGGAATCAGATCACAATACGATTTTTTTCCTGTTACCCATCCCTACTCTTCAAAAATTCAAGTACACTCAAATGCATGCACAATATTCACATTTACTTTGCATTCAGTGTTTTATAACCTACTAATCTACTCATTCATATTAATATTAACAATAACTATTATTATTAATTCTGTTCCAAATTCTATCTGCACTAGTTTTGTTTTACTATACAAAAAATAACATTGATTACTCGCATCTTTCCTCCTTTCAGCCTGTGTGAAGTGTGATGTTGATGTAACTCGGAGCTCTTTTTATATTGCAACCTTTCCTCCAATGAGCCACTGAATGACGTTAATTGTGAGATGCTTCCAAATATAGCATTGTCTTTATATTGATCCATGCATCCGTTGGTTACTGAGGTGCCCATTTCTCAAGAGATTAGAAACTTTGAAATGGCAGATTTCAAGGAAGTTGATGTTACTTTGCTTTTGTATGTATGACCTGAAAGTACCTTGTTACAATATTATCAGTTTTTCAAATGTATTAGGGCACGTTGTTGTCCCTCTCTTGTCCTTGAGTACAGGTAGTTTATTCCGCCTTTCCGGTGGACACTTCAATCTCCATATTTATTTTTAATTTAATTTATTTTCCTGCCCTTCTCTCTGACAACCATTCTACACAAATGGCAGCAGTTGCAAGTGACGTTACCATTTCCTTGGCAACCCTCCGGATCAGTTTGTGTGTGTTGAGAGAAGCAGAGAGCGGGGGTTCTAGATAGAGGGAGGAGGCCACACAAAACTAGGAGGAGGAGGGAGAAAGGTAAATGGGTGTACAATATTCACTCAGTGTACCCCATTTCCGCCTGTGATTCATCATTTATCTCTCTGCTTTGAAATGCCAAACAGGAAGGGTGTGTGTTCAGTTTCAAATCCAAAAGCCATTTATTCTCTGAACACCACTCAAAGAACAGAGGAGGATGCTGAGGAAGATGAGACTGAGTCAGGCCTTTTGTATTGCTGATCTGAACTCCATGGATGTTGGCTGTGCTGCTGTTAGCAGTGTTGTATAAGCAGAGTGCAGTTGGGTGGGGGCCCGTGGGTGTCCTGGTCAGTGATGTAGCATAATGCTGCTGCAGCTGATGACGTTCTTTTTGCCTTGCTCGTGTCTCCCCTCAGCGGGAATCCCTGCTGCCTTCATTGGTGTGCTCTTCTCTGCTCTGCAACACTGTACATTATTGTTATGCAGTCATAGTGCTTATACATGCCTCATACATGCATATTTGTTTAGTTGTCTTCATCAGCCATATTGTTTTCTTGTCAAATCTTGGTTCATGCTGTATACACAAACATAGGAATGCTGATGGTGATACCACTTACTTGTCAAAGCACTTTCTTTGATTTTTGATCAAACTGTGATTTGTTGAGTATTCTTGCTCTGCAATCTTTAATTCATCCTGGTGCTCTCTGTTCTTCTATAACTGAAAGTATCTCATACATAAGCCTTGTATTCCAATGAATGCTATGCTCTGAGCTGCTGTGTCCCCTCCTTCCTCTGAGCAGCAGCAGCAGCAGTAGCAGCAGCAGCGATGAGTCACTGGTTGTGTGAATAATGACGTCATCCGTGTCTCCTCTTGTGCTCTGGGTCCAGGGCTCCCGGCTGAACACACACCATGCTGCTGCACTGAGCTGGAGGCCGTACTTTGAGAGGTTTCACCCTCCCCCCACCCAGCCGCCTTCTGCTGCCCCAGCCACCTGCCCACCTGACTGCTGTAAATATCCTGCATGCTTTTTTAACTTGGTATTCAAAAAAGTGAATTTTTGCTTTAAATCATTTTTCAAATGCTTTCTTAAAATGCATGTACAAAAATTGTTTCCACCTGCTTATTAGAATATAAAATTCCATCCTTTACACAACATTGTGACAAGCGTTTCATAATGTACTATAATTCCATGTGTGCAGACTCTGTGGACTTGGGTGTGCTATGGACAGTGCTTGTACTTGTGCCGCTGCTGAGCCCAGTACAGTCCCATAGTATTGTCCCTCTTCCTCTGGCTTGTGGTTCCCCATAAAGAACCACAGCACCACGGACCCTGGTCTGATACCACCTACAGGTACAGTTGAAGGACATTTCTTTTGTGTATGCTCACAGATCAAATTCTTTGCAACACTATTTGCTGTTAATCACCACTGCCAAGTTTTTTTTTTGTAATCAACCCAGAAAACAAAGTACATAAAAACATTATTTTACAGTTTTTCAAGTGTTAATCTATTAAGGCCTATTTAAATTAAAACTTAATTGAACTAGTGAACATTACATGTACATTTTTGCAACTGAATTGAAAATGCCTTTCCTTGTTATGAACTTTAATTGGGTTAAATGAAACTGCAGTTTTAGCAGTGTTCAAGACTCAATTGTTTAAAACACTCATAGGTTAAATTAAATTGCACCTATTTATCCTGATGATAAACTTAAAGCTATTTTTTCTCTTACAGCCACTCCTGGGTCCCCCCACCCACCCTCCCCATTTCCCACCCTCTCCCCCTCCCCGAAGAAGATGTCAGTGAGCCTAACTACAGACATCCAGCAGGAGGGAGAGAGCGGGCCACTCATTGAGCCCTGTAGTCGAGGCAAAACCTCCCCTCAACCACAGGGCACCAAAGAGCCAGGAGAGAGCCAGGAGACTGAGGACACGCTTCCCCAGGATGCACTGGTAAGCCTGGCATAGTACAGGTTACCAATAAGTAGATAGGAAAAAGTGGGGAATTTGCTCATTTTTATGGCGGAGCACTTCAGTTGTGACCCTTGTGTTTACTGTTAGCCTCACCTTAACCCTAACTGCTTCACACTTGGCCATGTAGCCTTGGTCAAGGGACCTACAGAAAAGAGGCATTTGTCTCTCTTATGACCACCATTTTTGAGCTACGGCAAACAATTTCACCCACAGTGAAGAATTTATTTCTTGTTGACAGACATACTTGTACAGTGTCCACTTAAGTTGGGGGTTTGTTGGAAACAAAAAGAACAAAACCCTACAAAGCAAATAAGGGGAAAGTTGCATACATACAGGTCAAAAGAAAAACATTGGCTCGTATACATGTTGATTGTATTAATGTTAAAGCGATTTTCTATATATCCCTATTAGGGCTGGGTATCACCAAGAAGCTGCCGATACGATACGTACCTCGATACACAGTCCACAATACGATACGTATCTCGATACAGTGCCATTTCGATACGATACGATTCGATACGATATCTTTTAAATCGATACGATACAATTCAGAAAAAATAAAGGCCTTCAACCTTACTTAAATGGTCAACCCAATTTTCCCCAAAAAACAAAACAAAAACAAAACATTAAATGGTGCATTTATCTTCCATTTATTGAAGATTAAAAAACACAGTGAAGTGCTTTTTGATTAATGCATGTTTCTAACTGGAGGGAGGAAGGCGGTTGAAACATTTTTTCTGACATTTTCGTTTCTCTTGCTTCTCGCTTCTCTTCACCCGTAAAGAGTAACGTCTGGGGGGAATATCGATACTTGGAAACAAAGAATCAATACCGTATTGAGTTTAATAATATCGATACATATCGGTGTATCGATATTTTAGCACACCCCTAGTCCCTATAGTGGAAATAAACCCTGTCCATTGTCTTTCAGAAACGGGCTCCAAACCACAGCCATGGAAGGAAAAGGGCCAAAGTAAGTGTTTTTGACAGTGCCAGATTTGGCAGTCTGGATTCACAGTGTGGTAACCACTCCTCCGTATCTCACGACAAACTCAGACAGTCCCAAACAATCTTTTTGGCCACATCATTTAGAACAAAATCAAACTTCCCTCACCCCAGATTAACAGTCTTTAGTAAGTATATGAGTATATGAGTTAGTTAGTAAGTTTGAGTCCTCTGTGTTATTATTTTTTTCATTTTCTTCATTCTTTTTAAGCCTTCATATTTGTTTTGATAAGGAAAGACCATGCTTTGTAGAGTATAGGAAAGAAAACAGATTTAAAATTGTCTCACTCAAATGCCATCTCATGAATTTTCTCCATTTTCCCAAGAGTACAGTATACTCGTTGTTATGTATGTTCAAGCCACAGTTTACATTGGTGTGCTCCTTGTTGGGCACCGGGTATAATGTTTTACCGTGAAGACTGGTTGTAATATTTTATAGAGGTAGCTACATAGTTTTTGTTCTTGCTTTAGTAAGAGCAAGTTGTAGATACTTTTAAGTTCTTTTATCTAAGAAAATGATAAGGACATTTTTTAGGTACACCAAAGTTATGTTATGAATTTGTCTTTGTTCCAGTCTAATGCCAAAGTGAAACTGGTACGAAGCCTTGCAGTCTGTGAGGAATCTTCTGGTCCGTTCTCTGATGGACCTCCAGAATCGGTAATTTCCTTAGTTTTTATTATTTATTATTTTAAAAAAGCTATTCAAAATGCTATTTTAATCTCTAATTGATTGCATTGCTGTGATATTTTAGGATATCATCCAATTACACATCAGCTGTCCTTCAGACAAAGAGGAAGAGAAGTCGTCCAAGGATGAATATGAAAATGAAGAAAAGGAGAAGAAGGATAAAGCTCCTCGAAAGATGTTATCACGTGGTACATTTGAATTCACTGCTTTGAACATATAAAGGCACTTGATTACAGTGTTAACAGTGTGATGTAACAGTCGTATAAAAAGGGTTGTACATCTTCACAACTATAAAAAAAAAACTACTAAACAGTAATTGGCCCAATTAAGGGTTGGGTCAATCATTGTGTAGTTTGTTGTTTCAGACTCCATTACACTAGCCCTACACTACACTAACATTTTAAACTGAAGTCATAATTTAGCCCATTTGGTGCTATTGTTGAAAAAAAAAAACATATTATATGTGAATATCTCTACTATGCTTTGTGTAATGAAGATGTACCACATTTTTAAACATTTTAATTGCTTTTGGGTTTAGCACACAAGTCTTGAGGATACACAACCTTCACCCTTTGACAAAGCAACTTTGATATAATGTGTCATGATCAGAACTGGGGCTTGTGTCAAGGGTGGTGTCAAGAAGATTTCTAATAAAGGAAATGGGGATCCCATGTCTTCTTAAATTATCCATGGTCCTTCACTGCAGTGGCTCCAAAACATCATTAGACCTAGAGTAGCATAAAATGAAATGGCTTGTCTGTCTGTCCGTCTAGTGTTGTGGAAAATAGTGAAAAATGATCCCTGAAGAGTGTGGGAGACGTAGAGAGGGATGGACCCCTCTGTAATCTGCTCCGTTATGTTGATCCTCCATGAACATCCTGGCATGCTACTGCGGCCTCTGTGATGGCTGCCATTTTGGGAGCTATGGCTGCAATACGGACTGTGTTGTTTCAATTCGACAAAATTATAAAACACTTTTTTTTTTTTTTTTCCCAACGGCTTTCTAATGAAAACTGTTCTTTCTTGATTCAGATTCCAGTCAGGAATACACAGACTCTACAGGCATCGATGTTCATGAGTTTTTGGTCAACACACTGAAAAACAATCCCAGGTATGTGGTTTAATTTATCGTCACATTAAACATAATGATGGCTGGTAGAAATGTATTTACTAAGTGCTTGAACTAACTAACCACTAATAAATTTTTCCGAATGGCTTAGAGTATTTATTTGAAAACATTGTGAAGTTAATCTATGTGACCGTTTTTCCTCTCTCTGCCCCCCTTTGACCTCTGCAGGGATCGAATGATGCTGCTCAAACTAGAACAAGATATCCTGGAGTTTATAAATGATGACAAGTAAGACCATTCTTCAAAGCCAATCCTTGTACTTAAATTTAGGACAACCACATTCTCAGCTTCATATTTATAGTTCATGGTTGTAATGAGCTCTAAATATGCCCACTAGTAGTATGTAATGTTATGGTTACACCAAGTTCAGCTTTGCAGCACATCTACTCGACCACAAAGAGCAATTGAATATTTAATTAAAGGAGATGTGGTGATCTTTATTGTCCTGTTGTCCACTCTTAGTTGACTCTTCAAACATAAGGGACAGGCAAGGATCACTTCAACTGATTTGAACCAGAATTTCAGGGACCTGTTTTTATCAAGTTGTCTTAGATCAATAGGAATTTTAATGGCACAAAATGAAAAATACCAGAACAAAGAATAACACGTCATCATATCTTATTTGCTGCTGCTCATACTTTTACAGTAACCAGTATAAGAAGTTTCCCCAGATGACTTCATATCACCGCATGTTGCTGCATCGCGTGGCCGCTTACTTCGGAATGGACCATAATGTGGATCAAACGGGAAAAGCCGTCATCATCAACAAGACCAGCAACACAAGAATGTGAGTTTTTGTGACTTTGGTTTATACAAAGAAATGTTGGGCGAAGTCTCCATAGGGGGGGGACAGAGCCTTTTCCATCGCTGCACCCACCCTCTGGAACTCACTGCCCAAACCCCTCCGTGACTGCTCTGACCTCCCCACCTTCAAAAAAGAACTAAAAACTCACCTGTTCAAAATTGCTTTTAATGTTTGATTTTAGTTGTAAATTGTGTGATATTTTATTCTTGTACTGTGAAGCGTCTTTGAGTGTTTTGAAAAGCGCTATATAAATAAAATGTATTATTATTATTATTTTAGTTTGACACAAAATGTACTTGATAAAACAAAAAGATTACTGCACAGTAGATGGATGAATAATAAAAAAAATATATATATATCAACCTGATTTTAACATTTTAAAGAGAAATAACAAATATCATTAGCTACCATTTTTCTTTTTTTTTTTCTTTTTTTAAACAAATGTTGTGCATGTCTTTAGCAAAGAGTTAAGAGTCATTTAGTAATAAAAAAAAGAACTCCTAATCTAATTGTATTTGTATTTTCACAGCCCTGAACAGAGATTTTCTGAACACATTAAGGATGAACGTAATATGGATTTCCAAAAGAAATTTATTCTTAAAAGAGATGATGCCAGCATGGACAAAGATGATAATCAGGTTGGTGGTCATTAATGCATTTGCATGAGTGTGAGTATGAACAGAATTTACCCTCAAGTAGAGAATGTTGCAAAAAAAAAAAAAAAAAAAAAAAAGAAACATATGACCTGTGGTTGGTGTTGTATTTGGCTGTACATGGAGAGCAGAGGATACAAGGAAAAACATACTTCTGTAATACTGGCCAATCAAATTGATGTATATTTATATGTTTGACGCTATTTGACAGTGAGTGACGCATATGAGGGCAGGAGGAGAGGGGAGACACTTAAGTAAGCACAGATCACCCTCTGTCTCATCTCTGAAAGCCCCCACATGCAAGGTTTCAGAGTTTGTGCACATGATTGTACACAAGAGTTTTGTACGTACACACACTTTATAATTAAGATCCTAGATTTGTACCAGGGTGCATGTAACTACAGCAACTACTAGCCAAGGAGGCTATTTAAGTGATGTCAGTTATTAATTGTGCTTTGTCATCCACTTCCGGGTCTAATGGAATCCCGACCTCATTCCCCATAATGGTATTAGGGCAGATTTTAACCTGCCGGTGCTTTCTACATTGCTGCTTTATGCTGTTTAGACTGTGGCATAACATTTTGAGCATTCACACAACACTTTTGATGACACAAAAGTTCTAATCTTTCGGCAAAACTTGCCACGCCTCAATGTGTTTTAAGTGTCTGCCCTCAATTGAAGAGGCGTCCAACTAGAGGCGTTTGGCGCAGTTTTATGCGGTCTGAACTCAGAATTCAAATTTAAAAGTGGACACAAGCAATAAATGTTAGTGTCCTAGTTTTCCTCTAGGAAATGGAAATCCTAAAATAAACATTTGTAAACTTTTAACCATGTTATAACTGTGTTCCCTCATCATTAGCTTAGCATTGGCATTACTTTTGGTTAGTATTTTGAGTGATTAATGCATATTTGAGTAAACCTTTGTTGTTCTATATTTGAGGCTTGAGTGATTTGAGAAAAATTCTGTTTTCTCCTCCAACTCGACTGTGCTTATTTGTAAACATTCAAAAATTAACAAAATGTAAAAGAATGATCTACTTGTTACACTGCCCCTGCCACATAATATTGTACATTAAGCACAAAGAGCAACAAAACTCTTCTGCCTGTCAAACCACAACATAGCATTCACACCCCCTAGTGGAATAGAGGTGTAAGAACCTGCTTCCGTAACTAGGTTACTACTGCTCCACTGATGCACTTATTCTTGATTGGAATAAGTCTGAAGATATGTTTTTGGTCTTGTATGTAAAGTATCATGTTTAGCTGGGGAGCAGATTTGATACTTGGTTTACTCTAGTATTTTTAATTTTTTTCAATACTAGATTCGTGTGCCACTGCAGGACGGGCGGCGAAGCAAATCTATTGAGGAGAGAGAAGAGGAGTATCAGCGGGTACGAGACCGGATCTTTGCCCGAGAAGTAAGTTTTTTGCCATGGTCGGCCTCTGGTGATGGGTATAGGCAGTGTTATTCTCAAACACAAATGATTCATTACTGGTCAAATAATGTGAGTAAATAAAAATTACACAGGAAAGCTCCTAACTAGAGACTTTTTTTTTTTCATCATCCGGCAGGTTGTTTATATCATTGTTGACACTAAACACATTATAAATTAGTAGTCAAAGTATAGGATGTTTTAACAACACATTTAATAATATGTAGGTTTCCTTCTTTCTGCAGTCCTCTCAGAACGGATACATAAACGACAACAGGTAAGATACTCCTTACAATATTTTTGTGATACAAGTTTTATATACTGTAGTGCATATTTTGAGATGTATTCCAAGGCAAAGTCGTGTTATTTTGCATCATTTCTAGTAAGTTTCTTAGTTTGTTGAACTCTTTTCAGCAGTAAAGTAGCTTTGTCTCTCCTGCCCAAACATCCTAGCACTTGCATAGAAGTTGAAAGACTAGGACCTAGTTAGAGATGGTGAAAGGAGAAACGTGGTGTGCTTTTCAGCAGACCAACTTTCTGCCATGTTTGCCTTTTTTAATTTGTTCACACTATGCATTATTTCAACGCCTCCCGTTATTTCCTCTCCATTTCCTGTTCTCAAATACAATCCAATAACGCTAGCCTTGTTTTTGAATGTTAACCCAACAGACTCTCCACAGAGGGCTACTGCTCTAGCTCTCAAAAGAGGAGGCAGATCTTTAGGTACTGGGGCACTGCTGCTGACATGTGTGTTGCCATGGCCATCCTCTCCAGTGGTTTGGTGGTGGTAGTGGTGACTTGTGGTGGTATTTTCTCTGCTTGGCGTAGTGGGCTGATGGATGGCTCTCTCAGCACTGCACCGTGGGGCTCTCTATGGCCCATGCATGGCTGCTTTGTGGTTTCACAGAGGACTGACCTACTTACCTTTTCCACCCATCCACTGTCAACATTTTCTATGAAGCAAATGCATTGTCCACAGTAACCTGTTTTGTTTTGTGATTGGATTGCAGTTTATGTTAGCATGTCACTTGTATGATTACCATACTTACTGCAGTTAACAGTGCATTCAATATATTACTAATCATTTCTTAAATACACTCCTTGTCTGTAGACCTAATTTATTAAGGATGATTTAGACACTGTAAGTAACCTCAAAGTCGGTTACAGACTGGTTTTGAGGAGTACTTTTTATTTCTTGCTTAGTATCAGTCTAGAGAATTGATCAAATTTAATCAAATATTGACCTCATGATGACTACAAGAGATCTAAAATATTTTTTACTTATGTGACCTAGGCTAAACATTTCAATAAAACGTGCTGCTACAGGATGTGAAACATGATTTATCAGTACATACTGGCATACATACATACTGGCCAGATACAGAAGTGACTGAACATCTTACATTGGCATAGAGTAATGTTGAAACACCATGATTCGTGCATGATAATTGGTAGGTAAAGGCTGGATCATATTAACTGAGTTTGACTTGATTAGTGGTGGTCAACTGGTGAAGAAGCAAGGCTGAACTGAAACAAAACTATGGGTAAAAGATGAGGCTGATTGGCTCATAACATGGCTTGATTTAAATGCGACTTATTTGTCATAAATTATGTACAATCTTATTTTTATGAAGCATATTTTCATTACACTTGCCATAGCCCCATAATATTCCGCACAGTGTTTCCCCAAACTTGGCTAAGCCTTGTGTTTTTAAACTAAATCAAGATAAATCTACCTGACGTACTTCATACATGCACCACAACCAACTGGAACTATATTTTCTATTTTTATCGCCCCCATAATTTTACTGAACAATGCTGTGTGAAAGGGGGTGCAGAAGACTCAAAATAAGCACAGTATTTCTAAAAGCAGCAAATGAACACCTCCATGTGTCTCATTGCGTCTGTGCACGTGAGGAGCCCGAGTGTTGTCAGGAGCGACGGGAGGCGGACCATGTGACCAGCCGCAGTCCCTCCTTTCCCTCTCCTGCTGATGGAGCCGCTCTCATCTCTTGTCTGCACACCGAGCAAACAAGTGCGCACCCACCCCTCCCTTAAAATAGGCCGTGCTCAGAAAGGAGGACTCAAAATAGATTCTCCCTTAATTACAGTCTCTATGAAATATTTATCAGCCTAAGCCACCTTCAAACACCACCTACTACGCCTTGAGTTATAAATCGCTCAGTGGATCCCCTCTTTTTTAGTCAAATCATTATTAGGAGGCACACATGTATTTCATCCCTTTTGTTTTTTATGTCTTTTCCAAATGGGATACATATGGCTTCTTTGTAGCTTAAAGCGCCTATATTATGCTTTTTTCTGAACTTGTATAATATTGTTTCCTCATCAAAAACATACCTGGAGTTGTGTTTTGTTCCATTCACAAGTTAAACACAGAAATCCTGCATATTTAGTCCCAGTTCTTCTCTCAAACGGAAAACACTCTGTACCACCATGTGATGTCATGTGGTAATGCAGGATGTGCTCCACTGTTTTTAAAACTTGTTACACTTTCACTAGAATCATTTGGATGATTTCAATCCTAGAGTTGACATCACAAGGTAAGTCAGAGCATTTGAGTTTTGCGGATGCAGACAGCCTAATAATCCAGGATTATTCAAACGTGTGAATGAAACACAAGTCCGGGTATGTTTTTGAGGAGATAACAGCATTAAAACATGGCTTAAAGCTCACAAGAATCCATTATGTGTAATATAGGACCTTTTAAAATGTTTTTTTTTATTTTTTTTCATCTAAGCACTTTTTTTTAATACTGTCCTGACTGGGAAAGCCAGGGGTTGTCAAAGTGGTGTGTGACTGTTGGTTTTCTTGGCAGCTATCCTTTGGGGGGTACACCACAACACGGCACAATGAGTGTGTATACAGCCACATAGTTGACAGACCGTAGTGGTGAACACGTGGTAGCAAGTGGTTCTTTTGTAGAAAGTCGGTGTGAGTGTCGATGTACATTTTGCCCGAAGAACTGAGCGTTTATGTACATCTATACGTTTTGTCTGTTTCTCTGGACAGTCTTTCAAATCTCTTTGTAAAAGCATGTATTTTCAGTTACAGTATTCAAATGTAAAAGCCTTTTGGTTGTGTGAATGTGGTCTCCATTCATTGTTGTCATTATGCCATTTTGTGCTATTCACTCACTGTATTATTGCCATGCATCCTGGCGTTTCTCCTACCGCATGTGTGATTTTTGTCCTGTGAATGGGTCAGTATCTGTTACCTTTGAGTGTGATTGTGTTGTATGTGTTTAACCCAAACTAAATATTGTACAGTTTACAGTGCATTATTGCCTGATGTGTAAACCATGTGTCTGCGTTGAATGCCCCATAGGTTTGTCAGTAACCCTTTATTTTGCGTTTCTTTTTGTGTCACATCATTTCATGCATTCCAATTTATTCTGTGTTCATATTCATCTCATGTCATATTTTTAACATAGCACCACGGCACCCTTGCTATGTCTTCAGCACCTGTCTGTAACTTCACTATGACTTCCAACTACTTCCCCTCCTCTTGTCCACGCTGAAATTGTGACATTTCTCTTCGGTTGTCTTTATCCATTCTGTTGTCTCTCAGGGGGAACCGCGAGAGCTCGAGCCGGGCGTCTAGCAGTCGCCAGAGCAGTACGGACAGCGACATGAAGTGCCTGGAGCCGCGGCCCTGGAGCAGCACCGACTCGGACAGCTCCAACCGCACACTCCGGCCCCCTGTCACCAAAGCCAGCAGTTTCTCCGGCATCTCCATCCTGACCAGAGGGGACAGTCTGGGCAGCAACAAGGGCTCCCAAGGAAGCTGTAAAGGCTCCAGATCTGGTGAGTGCAACTGTTGTGTTTATACTTTTTTTTTTTTTTTTCTTTAAGTGATTGCATATCTGATTGAAGAAAATGAATTATACCAGGTAAATTAGCATGCTTTCTTCCTTTCTGTTTTTAACCAAAGTTCGCCCTCTAGAGACAATGGAGCTATGAGTAAGAAGTGTCTTGGCAGCGGTAGTTGAGAGTGAAATGTAACATGTGAACTGTTTCCCTACATCCATCATGTGTCCTTGCCATCACTAGGCCTGCCTCTAGTCAGTCCTGATGTGTGTCCCCCACCCACAGTCTCTCAGTCCAGCCGTAGCCTACTGCCCTGCCCACCCCAGCCCCCACAGCAGCAGCCCCAGGCGCCACCTCAGACTGCCCTGCTGCCCACTCCTCAGCAGCACCCACTGAGCAACCACATGATCGCTCAGGTAAGCGCCACCTCAGCTATTGTGCTCATGTTGTATGAAAAAAAATGTGAAGGGATTCATTTATGGTGTTAATGCATCCAATATATCATATTTATTTTCAAATCAGCCTAACCCCCTTACTCCTGTTTTAACCGTTTCCTGTCTGTGATGTGTTCACGGCTGTGCTCTGTCCTCTGCTCCCTGTCTCTGGTGTAGGCCACTCTGCAGCCCTCTCAGCCTGTCTCCTTCTCCAGTCCTTCCTGTCCCCAGGTTCTCCTGCCAGTCTCTCCTCCACAGCAGTACACAATGGTACTGTGGTCTGACACTTCTTCACTTCATTTTTCTCAACAGCATTTCTCACCATTAACACACTAGTCCACAAGTAAGACATCAGAAGTTTTACTTTCCCCTTTTAATTTCATAGAGTGTAGGAATAATAATCCAAAAAGCATTTTTACACACATACAAGATCAACTGTCTGGCAAAGTGTGCTTTCTAAAATTCCATTCGAGTTCAAATAATTTTAATTAGCATAATTTCAAAGTGCCATCAAAAAGCAGTTGTTATGATTTTGCAGCCTTGAATCATAATGTAAGAACATATATTTTTGAGTTTATATATTGAGCCTAACACTAGTTTCTCTCTGGACAGGGTGATGAACTGGCACCTCAGTTCAGTCAGATGACTCTGAGCCGGCAGGGCTCCAGTGAGAACCCGGAGCCTCCCCAGATTTACCAGGCCCCTCCCACAGTGCTCACTGGGCACCCACCACCACAGACAGGCTACATCATGGCCACAACGGGGCAGCCTTTACCACCTCCATCTGGATACCAACCTGCCACAGGACACCCCCACCCTCCTCCTCCACCGCCACCTCCATCACAGCCTGTCATACAAGCCCCTCCTCCACCACAGGGATACATGGCTCCCCCTCCACCCCAGCAGGTACTACCTTTTTTATTATCAAGCCTTAACCTTGGTCTGAAAATTGCACAGACTACACAAAATAATTTCCAATATTGTTGGCATGTACTTTTTGTGATTGATCAAACTGACCTGTTAGATTAGATTTAGGTTATTTAGAGAGAAATACAATACGTATTATACTTGCCATATTGAATGTGATACTGATCCAATACAATAACTTTTGTATTAAAATGCATTGAAACTCTTCTATGTTTTACCTTGTAGTTACAGCTTCACCCCTCCCCAGTTTGAACTGACCTAATAATAAAATGTATATACAAATAATCTTAAATCTGAACAATGTATTTCTAAAACTGAACTAAAGTTTATTTAAAAATTGAAGAAATTGCCATTTTTAAATCATTGTTTTTTGCACATAAACTACTATACTCTCGATCATGCACTGGGTGTTCATTGTGACCCATGTATTGCACTGCAGCCCACTCTCTCCTTCTTTGAAGACCCCCATGAAGAATAATGATTGAGACTTCAGGAGCTAACGGGGATCTTGAACTAAACTGTAATAATGTCCATTGGGTGAAAGTGTACAAGTTCTAGCTCATAGGAGTACAGGTAAAAAAAAAATCAGGATGATTCTGCGCCAGCTCTTGTTTTGACTTCCCTTGTATGACTACAACATATGCACCTTTCTACATGCCCCCCTCTTACACGGTCTTTTGCACTTGTATAAAAGTATTGGCAGGCAGGAGGAGTCTTGTCTTGGTCAGTGTGTGGGTGTTCAAGAGTTTAAAGGAGTACAAATATTGACCTCCATGCAACTTCACAAGAGTGTTGTCACATATGCAGATGAGGGCGGAGGCTGGAATATTGATTCTACCTCTGTTTATCCATTTGATGTCTGGTTTTCAAATGCTGCATACTACTTCCAGCCTGTAGATAAGACTGGTGTATTTTGTGTGTTCAGATCCAGGTGTCATACTACCCTCCGGGGCAGTATCCCAGCTCAGGCCAGCAGTACAGAGTGTCCCAGCCCATGTCCCAGCCCATGTCCCAGCCCATGTCCCAGCCCATGTCCCAGCCCATGTCTCACCAGGTGTCCTACCCTGCCCAGCGCTCGCAACCCATGGCACAGCCCACACAGCAGTCAGGTGGGCTCCAGCTATCATACTGTACAGCAGGTGGTTTAGAGAGGAGAAAATGTTTTTAACAGTCTCAGAGAATTTACACACCTCAGTAAAAGCCAAAAGTAAAATATGTCAGCTTGACAAAAAAGTTGCAGGAATGAAGATGTTTCGTTGCTTGGATGAGCAGCGAAACATCTTCATTCCTGCAACTTTTTTGTCCAGTTGACAGATTTTACTTTTGACTTTTACTATGGAACATACCTGGACGACTGAGGGATTACATGGACATCCACACAACACCTCTCACCACTCATGGGTGTTTATTTCTGTTTAATTTCAATGTAGCATTAACAAACTTAAAACAATGTGCTTGCCAGTTGTATTACCTTGATCTGAGGTGTGAGTCCTGACCCAATAAAAAATGTGTCAAATTCAGAAACTCATTTACCACATTGATATGTCCAGGTCTCCAGTCAATGATCCCCAACCAGCAGCCAAGCTACCAGAGTATTATGGGGGTCCAGCAGCCTCAGAATACAGGACTGCTAAATTCCCAGAGGCCACCCATGGCTGGACAAATGCAGAGTATTATGGTTCAGTATCCACAAATGCCATCATACCCGGTAAGAACCACTTATTCAGCAGCTCCATCTAGTGGACATTTGTAGAACTTTGAGATTGAGTTTTGATTCCTCATGGGGTATATTTGTAAAGAAAAGGGTAGTTTTGGAGAAACCATGTAAATAATGTATTTATTAAAATACTGGCATGCCTAGTTTGTGAAGATGTGTTCAATAATGCTTTCCTGACATACAGTATGTTTGACTCCTGAACCTTTGGCCTTCTCCCAGGTCCCTGTGGCCAATGAGAGTCAGCCGGTGGTGCAGCAGCAGTACCAGCAGCAGGTGATGGTGCCTGTCAGCCAGTCTGTCCAAGGGCCCATGCCCGTCTACTACAGTGTTATCACCCCCACGCAGCAGAACAGCACAAGGTATGGAACACCACTGTGCTTATGTACAATACACTATATGGACAACAATAAATAATGAGATCTGCAGTGGACACAAGGGTGGGTTCTTAATCACACAAGCGGTAATTAACATTTCCAAAAATGAAATGAACAAATCTTAAATAATGTGTGACATCTTCTTGTTGTTTATTAGTCTACTACATTCTATCAGCTAAATGGTTTGTTTGATCCTGTTTCAGCCCCTCTGTGGGTTACCTGCAGCCCCCCAGCTCTGAGCAGTATCAAATTACACAGTCGCCGTCCCCATGTAATCCTCAACAATTGCAGCAGCAATATTCAGGTAAACTGTCCTTCATTCATATCCATTGCTTCAGAATTAAGATTGTTGAACCCTTATGAGTGACGGTAGTACTCAAGGTATAGTCAAGGTCCTTACACTTTGCTTGAAAATATTTTCCAAGACATTTCCATTTTGTAAGTTTGAATGGGCGGGTTTCCATCTACCCAAAATTGAACCGCTGGTCTAAACATATGTAAAACCTCCAGATTTCATATGAGTCATATATGTTTAAAAGCGTACCCACCTGGATACAGAAAAGAAATGACTTAATAACAACAACAATAATAATAATAAGCTGTTGTTGTTTTTTTCTCCTGTTTAGGAGTTCCACCTCCTGGTTCTGGAGTAATGGTTATGCAGCTCAGTGTTCCCAATGGGCCCCAGCCGTCCCAGAATCCTCCTTTGGTTCAGTGGAATCCCTGTAAATACTACAACATAGAGCAGCGGCCCAGCAAACCAGTAGAGCTCTACAAACCCGACAACACTCCACAGGTAAACAAAACACAAAATGTATTGTGTACAGAGGAATCTTTTGAATGAATACTGCAAAGTATGTTGAGCCCGCTTTAGATAACAAAGATGGCCTGGAAAACTAACAGTCATGGCACGTTAATGTGCATTTTTGCGGTTGGAAGAGACAATTTTCACAAGACATTTGATTCACAACAATGAGACAGTGTTTTGATTAAATTTACAATAATCTGTTCAATTCACAGTTTTGGTCAAATCATTTTTTGATGTCTGTATTTTTTTTATATTTTATGCTGTACTTTGAAGGGACATACATGACAAAGCATAAATGCTTTAGCAGCCTGGCTTTAGTCTAGGTTACTACAGACTAAGACCAGTTTTGCAGTGTAAATCCCCACACAAGCAGCACTACTGTTTGTTGTTTTTACTTAAATTGACAAATTATTTACAGATTATATTGGTCCAAGTCACTAAACTCTGTCCCAGTTTTTATTTTGGAAAGTGTTCTCAGAGTTCGATTGCTACTTGTCTCTTTGTGGAGGAGATATTGTGGCACAAGATCTCGTCCTATCCACAGTGCATGTACATATTGAGGTGAAGAAAATCACGCTATATGGACTGAAAAGCTGTATTATACTACTCACAAATGACACTGTACACCCTGCTAAAGCCCTGAACTATAAGGTTGTAGAAAAGATAACCCTAAGCCCAATCCTTGTTTTATGGTTGGCCCTCTTTTGGTTAAAAACCATCATCTATTATGCCACCCCATTCTTTCATATTATTCATTTAGTAGAGTCTGAATTCCTTCCACGATGTTAGTTGATTTGCTGTACAATCTGTCATGTATATTGTGTAGGTTACTACACAGCTGACCAGTCCCTTGGCGTCTCCCACACAGTCTCCGACCCCATCTCCATCTGGCAGTGTCTGTGCTGGTCTGGGGCCACTTCCACTACTATCCCAGTTTCCCCGTCCTGGAGGACCCACTCAAGGTACTTAAAGATTGTACATGTGAAGAGTCTAGTTTAGAGAAATTGCCCATATCTCAAGTGTACCATTTGATTCTCTGATTTTCAGGTGATGGACGTTATTCATTGTTGGGACAGCCTCTTCAGTATAGTCTATGTCCTCCACCCCTAATGCATGGCCAGTCCTCGTACAGCTCCCATCAGGTCAGCTTAAGCAATCCTGTAAGAGACTGACTGACAAGAATCGATAATGTATAAAGTCTGACTGTTGTAACGTCCTGCACAGGGCCAAGGTGTCATGAAACATGGCGCAAGAGGGAAAAAGCAGACTCTTAAATCTGCCTCAACAGACCTCGGAAATGATGTGGGTAAGTCTTCATTTACCCATATCGGATCTTGTATTGTGCTTTCAACATTAACTTTACAGATGTCACTTCTCGGTGAGGTTTTTCTGTAGCCACTGCTGCCTTCGGGCAGACTAACGGAAAAGTGGCTGCCTATCTGCAGTAAGACACTGGCACATCACTATCATGTTCACAAAGCCAAGTTGCCAAGCAAGTGCTTTAGTTGTGACATTTTAAACTGAGAACTCAAGCTCACGACTTGAGCCATTACATTTCCAACCAATAGGATTATGGGCACACTCGTAACAGTCTGGGCTTGTTCATACACACATGCTGAGTGTTTTGGTTTTTTGTTTTTCATCAGTGTTAAGTCGTGTCTTGGAGGTGACAGACCTGCCAGAGGGAATTTCACGTCCTGAGGCTGAAAAACTCTTTAACCAGCTGTCCATGTGCGGTGCCAAGATCCAGTGGCTAAAGGAGCCCCAAGGAGGTCGAGGAGGGCCTTCAGGAGCTACTGCTGGACCTGGGGGCATGAAGATGGATGGGAGCGACCCGGCTCACCTCTACACTGTAGTGGCAGTGTTTCCTACCACCATGGCCGCCCAGAGTGCTTCCTTCAAACTTAACAACAGTGGGGCCAGTCACTTCAAACTGCGGGCCACCAAAAAGAACTATGATTTGCGTGTTCTGGAGAGAGCCAGTTCTCAGTGAGGGGCAGGAGAGTGTGAAAAAAGACGGACTCTTGATGGAGTGGTGGGAACGAGAGGAAGACTGGACTGCTCTTAGTGTTCTATCTAAAAACCACAAAACAAAAAAAAACTTGATGAGTTGATGTGTCAAATGTACAAAAGGGAAGAAGGTGTGAATCATGAGGTGGCTGGTGTTTGGTTCCAAATATGAATAGTTTGTTTTTAATCATCATTTTTGTTCAGTATTTATAGCAGAAGAGCACACAAGACACGTGAGCATGTGTTTCACTGTTGCCGTGGAATGTGTGCCTCCATCATCCACCAACAATGGACGTTCCCACAGAGACACCACACAGGCAACAGGGTCACGTAGCACAGAAGACACTGGACAGTCCACCTCAGTCAGAGCCTTTCGTCCTGGCCCTCTCCACGCCGCCAACTTTTTCTGCCTCCCTCAGCTGTCACCCAAAACATTATATTTATAAACTTTCATACGCACAGTTGCGCACTCTCTCTGCTTTCCTGTCTCTTCTTGGCCATGTTCTATGCTGCCTCCTCTCTTTCTCACTTCCTCAGCCCCTCTCATGTACTCCTTTCTCTGCCCCGTCCTCTAGCTTTCTGTTTGCCTTACTGCTGTTGTGGGTCTCTGTATTGCGCTGATATTTTTCAGATTTTTTTTTTTTCTTGGGAGGGGGTATTCAATATATTTATATAAGTGACGTAAGGAATAAAAGAAATCTATATATTCAGTGGTTTTTCTTTCCTGAGTGAAAAGTTTAGGCCTTCCTTTCTCCTTCCTACTTCCCTGTTCATACCTCTCTCCTCTACCTCACTCTGTCCTCTCCCACAACTCCCTGCTCCCCCAGGTCGCCCCCATTGTGTTTGCGTTTTTGTTGACAGCTGTGCAGAACGTATCAGAAAAAGTAGTTAAAGTGCACAATGATTGCATATGTCTACTCTACTGTAAATTTTATTTAATCTGTTATTTTTTGTTTGTTTTTAAAAATATAAAAGTTGAGAAAAAATATATTTAAACATCTTGTTATGTGCTTTATTTAAAGTTTTTGATGATCACATTTTATGATGTCACATGGGAACAAGACTTAAAGACTCAGAATGTTACAAGTTCAGTGTATGTACTCTAATTAGATTAAAACATCCCACAGACACTGCGTATTAGGATAGCCGAACAATTGTACTGTTGCCATTGTTAAATTTCATTTTATATATATATATATATATATATATATATATATATATATATATATATATATATATATATATATATATATATATATACACACACACACACACACACACACACACACACACACATACTTTTCCTGTCTTAGGTCAGTTAGCATTACCAAAATTATTCCTATTTGCTTTAATGCCAGAATAATGAGAGAAGGATTTCTTTTCTAGACTTTTTTTCAAAGTCAGAGGTTTACATACAGTATGATTACTATGTCTTTAAACAGCTTGGTTAATTAGAGACACATCTGTGGATGTATTTGAAGATTTGAGACAGACTGCTTCTTTGTGTAACATCATGTGAAAGTCAAAAGAAATCAGTCAAGATGTCAAGGAGAGAATTGTGGACTTGCACAAGTCTGGTTTATCCTTTGGTGCAATTTCCAGATGCCTGAAGTTCCCATGTTCATCTGTTCAATTAATTAAATAGAAGTATAAACACCACGGGAATGTCCAGCCATCATACTGCTCAGGAAGGAGACAGGTTCTTTGTCCCAGAGATGAACATGCTTTGGTCCGAAATGTGCATATCAACAACAAGCAACAAAAGCAAAAGACATTGTGAAGATGCTGCTGAAGCTGGTAAGAGTGTGTCATTATCCACAGTGAAACAAATACTGTACCGACATGAGGTAAAAGGACACTGTGCCAGGAAGAAGCCATTACTCCAAAAAAAAAAAACAACATAAAAAAGCCAGAATACAGTTTGCAAATGCACACAGTGACAAAGACTTTTTTGAAGACATGTCCTGTGGTCTGATGAACCTTTAACTGTTTGGCCATAATGAGCATTGTTACGTTTGGAGGAAAAGGGGGAAGCCTTCAAGCCTGAGAACACCATCCCAACTGTGAAATACGGGGGTGGCAGCATCATGCTGTGGAGTTGTTTTACTGTAGGAGGGACTGGTGCACTTCACAAAATACAGGACACCATGAGGGAATAGAATTATGTCTAAATACTGAAGCAACATCTCAAGACTTCAGCCAGGAAGTTAAAGCTTTGGTGCAAATAGGTCCTCCAAATGGACAACGGACCAAAGGATACTGCCAAATTGGTTACAAAGTGGTTTAAGGACAACAAAGTCAATGTTTTGAAGGAGAAAGCGGACAAAATTCCTGCCAACTACTATGGGAAGCTTGTGGAAGAATATCCACAAACTGTATGACCCAAGTCATACAGTTTAAAGGCAATGGTGCCAAATACTAATGAAGACATCTGGCTTTGAAGAAAGTAATGAAAAGTTGTCTTAAAAATCCTTCTCTCATTATTCTGGCATTTAGCAATAATTTTTGAAATTATTTTGGTGATCCTAATTGACAGGAAAAGTTTATCTGATTTCATGTCAGATAGTGAGAAAAAAAGTGACTTTTTATATAGTGTATATAAACTTCTGGTTTCAACTGTATATAATATATATACACACACAGGACCTTTTTCTTCCTAGTATTAATGTTCTCCCTTTTGTGTGCCAATTATATGGAATCATTATCACATAAACACGATGCCATGGTAAAAAACATGGCTAATGTGAAGCTTTATGTAACAGTCCTGATCTACTGTATTCAGTTTGAGAACCTCCTAACTGCTGATGTGAAATTTTCCAAGAGAGGACCCTATTGTACATGTTTTTAGTGGTAGGGGAAACAGGAGCACCCAGAGGAAACCTACGCAGGCAGAGGGAGAGCATGCAAACTCCACACAGGCCCCAGTGCCAAGCTTGAGTCAAACATGGATATTTTCTGGTCAAAAGCTTTATTTGACAACATTTAATACCGAGAAGTGCTTTTAGAAACACACAAGCGACAGAAAGCACTCTTAAAATCTGGCTAACAGCGAAAACATTTTGTCTATAACAAAATAAAGCTGTACTTGTCCCTGCCCGTGTCAAATACCTTCGTGTTGCAGTAGTCTTCCTCATTTTCTACTGTCTGTTTGTCTGCTCTCTGACCGATGAGGAGCCTGTGGTCAGACATTACAATAGGACATCTAAAATTGATTGTAGACTTCTTTCATTGGGTCCACTACTGCACAGCTCTATCCAGATGTAATGACAGCTGATATGTAAACAGCAGTTATATCATTTTTACATCTGTTTGGTTTTACAGTTTCTTTTTAGACAAGTCACTGAATATTCTAATTTTGCATACCTTTAAAACAACAATTTAGATATCGTTTAACTCTACAGCCTATCACTCATCTTTGCGCTGTTTGGGAAGCTTTGCATTTGGAAGCTTCAGCTGTTCTGGGCAGTCACATGGGGTCCCACACATGCACACACTTAGTCTGGGCTTGACTGGCCTTCTCTGCATTACTCATCCCCGGCACCCACCTGTTGGAGTCCCATTTGGGCAGAGCATGGTTTAAAGGACCGCCCTGGGACGCTGGCTGTAAAAACATGCAAAATGTCCCAGACACTTTGGATCTGCTGTGAGTGAAGCCCACCCAACCGCTTGATACGACCGTGAAGACCCTATAAGTGAGTTTGCTTTTCACATATTGATAACTTTTTTTGTTTAGATCATTCATAGAAAAAGGAACATTCAGAAGATTAAGTGTAATAATTAAACTTATTTATTTGTTCAATGTTTTCAATTTAGACAAAAACATTCATGATACTGATAGGCTGAACTTGAGAAAGGTTTGGGTATTATCTGCTTCCTCCAAAATCTTTCTCTTGTATTCAGTGCACATCTGTGACCACAATGTACTTTTATTTTGACTTTATTTAAAACATACTTTTTACATTTATACAAACAGTTTTGATCCACAGTCACTCAACACAGTAACTATAACAAAGGGTGAAAGATAATTGGTAATACTTCAAAATAATAGAATGATTAAAAAGTAGCAAAAGTTTCACATTTTCAGATTAGTGTCAGTAAAGCAAAAATTCAAAGGACATGGCAAGGTTATCTATTACATAAGTTTGCGTTGTACTGTTGTGGTGATTTCCCTTTTTATGACACCCTTTTCATGCTGTCCCTCTTTAGCACCCTCTGTTGGTCTAATTTATAAATAAGGATATGGCCAATTATGACTCGTAAGTATGCAAAATGTACAAATAATCAGACAATGAATGAATGTATTTTTAATTTGGAAACTGTGGTATCGTGTGACATTAACTGCAGTATGTTAACAGGCTGGATGACAAGGATTCTGTGGACTTTCATGACAACCCTCCCCTCCCTGACAATGTGGTGAAAGAAGAAGACAACACAGTGAGGAAGATTTAAGTTCAGCGTGCTATCATCAGTTTCTTGTGGTGATAACTAATAGTACACATTACTCATTGTAATTACACTGCTATTGAGTATTGTGGAACTTTCCCATTGCTTCTGTAAGCTGATAGAGTTACATGGGGATGGTGTAATGTGTGAAGTATCTGCGGGGTTAGCAGTTATTGTAGTGTAAATCCTGGGGTCATATATAATCCTGCCTGCAGTCTGTCAGCCGCTGTCCCTAGCACTGTCCCATAGTATATTTATGTCCACCTTTACCATTCTGCTACGTGACTGCTATTTCAGCCTGGACACCCTGTCAGTAACCATAAATTACAATTTGGTGTTTATGCTAGATGCACATACTTGTAGTTTACTTACACGTTTTATTTTTAATATTTGCTTTAAAATGCGTGGCCACTTTATACAAAAAAGGTATGAAATCAAATGTTTTATAATGATTCATACAATGTGTGTGTGTGTGTGTGTGTGTGTGTGTGTGTGCGTGTGTGTGCGTGTGTCTGTGTGTGTGTCTGTGTGTGTCTGTGTGTGTGTGTGTCTGTGTGTCTGTGTGTGTGTGTTTGTAGTTTCATCTATGTCACATACATATCCCCAACTCTAAAATAATACTTTAAAACTATATACTGTAAAGCTGAATTTAAGAGCATGAATAGCCTACAGAAGGAGCTATGATGTGTAGTAGGGCTGTTAAAAGTATCAAAAATCAAATACTAATTGATATTAAATAAAAAAAGTATCAAAAATAGATACTCAAATTAAAGCAGGGGTGTCCAAACTATGGCCCGGGGGCCAAATGCGGCCCTCAGACCTGTTTTTATTGGCCCTCAGATCTCTTGCTGAATCGGCCCAACTGAAGTAGTACTTTTAAGAGCAAATTAAATGATTTCTACCACTATATCCTAAAACATCACATTGCAGTGATACAGATCTAAAATGAATGTGTTTCAAGCCTTATTAATACACAGCGGCTCTGTCAAAGCTGTGTTTAAAGCACCGCACTGCATTGATCATTGATCTGTGGGCCTCCACTTCGAATATGTTTTGATATGTGGCCCTTGATAAAAAAAAAAAAAAAAAAAGTTAGGGCAACTCTGAATTACAGTATCGATTCTGAAAAAAATCCCATAAACCTGATAAAATTAGTCCTTTCTTGAACAGTTTTAGTGTAATCTTGAATTGTTTGAGAAATCAACACCGACACCAGTGTAGAGCCACAGGGTAACTTAAAGCAGTACTATTTTGTGCTGAAAATTCTATTCTTTTCATTACTGTGGTATTGAAATCGGTATTGCGTATCAAGCATCAAGCCTTTTCTTTAGTATCAAATTGAGTTTGAAATTTTAGTATCATGACAACAGTGGTCTATAGATGCTGGGGGACCTGTACTGTACCTGGTACTCTCTGGTCTAGACCTCTGCAAATGAATTGTTTGCCTTCATTCTTGGTAGTTAAGTACAAAAGTGAACTTGTCTTTATGCACCAGGTACTAACAGACAGCGATGCTCTCTATACCTGTAAAACCTCACACTTTAATATTAGTCATGTGTTATAGCTGGTAGAACTCTTATGCATAGAATGACTCAACAGACATTTGGTATTTATAGACTCTATCAAGATGGAAGTGCAGACCCATAGGCCTGACGTAAATTAAGACTGCTTCATTTAAATAAGTGGACATTATAAAATCGTTGCCTTCTTTTTAGCTCAGTCAATGCAAAGCTGAGCGCAGCATTGACTGAGCACATGGCCTCGCTGCTGTCTTTTGTCACTTCTGTCTTGTCCCACGTGCAGGTGTACTTTATCTACGATGAAGAGGTGGAGGAAGAGGAAAAGGAGGAGCTGCCCCCTCCCGAGCCCCCCAAACCCGTCAACGACAAACCACACAAGTTCAAGGACCACTACTGCAAGAAGCCCAAGTTCTGTGACGTCTGTGCACGAATGATCGTCTGTAAGATTCTGCCTTTTTCATCTCAGATACATGGATTATTAGTTTATAGAAAGCATAATGTTAAAACACTGGAGATTTTAAGATGCTAAATACTAAGCTTGGCAATCTTTAATGTAATAACCAGTGGCTTGTATGGTTGTTCCCCAGACATTTTGCATGCCTGCTTCAAATATAGCGGATTTCCATGGCAACAGTGTTTTTTTTTGGTTTTTTTTGACATTCCATCTTAAGCTCTACTGGTTGCATTGAACTGAATAGAATAGAATAGAATTGAATTATATTTTATTGTATTTTATTTATTTATTTATTTTATTTTAGTTTTCTTTTTTATTTTATTTTTTAGTTTTTTATTTATTTATTTATTTATTATTTATTTATTTATTTATTTATTTATTTATTCATTTATTTTTGACCTATTTTCTGAACTTCTACTTGTGTAAACAATTTTCCTTTTGGCCATGTAACTGCTAATTTCCCATACTGTGTCACTCATTGTTTTAATTTGTATTTTCAGTGAATAATAAGTTTGCGTTGCGATGCAAGAACTGCAAAACTAGCATCCATCACCAGTGTCAGTCCTATGTAGAGTTCCAGAGATGTTTTGGCAAAATTGTGAGTTTCATCTTTCATTTCTTCCTCTTTTGGATTTCACATCCAATTCATATATTCATTTCATGATTGTGTTTACTGTTTCATAGCCGCCAGGTTTCAGAAGGGCCTACAGCTCCCCTCTGTACAGCAGTCAGCAGAACGCCACCGTCTCACAACTTCTGCCATTTTGTAAGTGCACTCTCTGAACCCAAGCAAACATACAAGTTAGAATTTAAGTGTGTCACATTCTGTAAACATCTTTACTTTGTTAATAATTTGACTTTTCTTTGTGTATATTGTGATGGGCAGCACAGTCCAACCGCACAGATCCAGTATTTGAAACGCTGCGTGTTGGGGTGATAATGGCCAACAAGGAGAGGAAGAAAGGCTCAGAAGACAAAAAGAATGTAAGGGGAAAATAGTTACTTACATAACAATGAATTCAGCTTGGGTTTAGCCTGTGTACGTGCTGTCAGGAGGAGTAAAATCAAATTCTTGACCCTGGACACTTTGTAAAATAGATAAATCCTTATATTACATTTGACACCTCTGTCTGAATGGAGCAGACTCTACACTGCATGTACACAGGGCCGGCCTTAGCTTTCAGGGGGCCCTAATCTGAATTTGTCTCTGGGGCCCCCGACAGCAGATGCCTCCTGGCTCAGCTATTGGTGATTCACATTTGACATTTTTGACATTATGACTCTGCTCTCATCACCTTGACCAGTTGTTTTTGTATTTATATGACCAACATCAGACTGAAAACATCCAGAATGTCTCAACTACTGTAGTCACAAGACCAGCAGACAGACGTATAAGGGGGGTCAAGAGTGTTGAAATTCTAGACGAGTTTCTGGTGGATTTTAATGCGTTCCAATTGGCGACAGTGGGACCGGTGTAAACACGTAGCTGCCCTCACCTCTGCCCGGCTCAGAAAAAAAAAGGGGGCAGCAGCAGATATTTTGCTACTATATGTATAAAACAAATATAATGGTTTGAGAGGGATATTTAGGCTGCTGTAAACATACAAGACCTGTTTCCAATAAAACTTGATTTATTATTTTCAATATGAAAGTATGGACTCTTGGGGGCCTCTGCTGGCCTCGGGGCCTTAAGCAGCTGCTTAGTCTGCTTACAGGCTGGGCCGGCCCTGCATGTACATGAAGTTCACATTACACCTCATGAATAATACTATTGATTGATGTAGATGATGATGATAATGGAGGATGAAGATAACCAGCCAAAAGCAGAAGAAGAGGGAGGTGATGGAGGTCAGTTTTCTGCCAGTAAACAACATATTTACTATAAATTCAGACAAATGAACATACGATTTCTTTCCATTCAACTCTCAATTGCGCTGTCTCTTTTGTAGCAAATGTAGACGGGGACAAGAGAGGAGACAAAGCGCCTTCTGATGACAAGGTAATGCCATAGTTTGTACTCACGCTGTAGTAGAAGGTATCTAAGAGTAAATTTACTATTTTGTACTGTTTTATTGTGTCACATACTTTTCATTTTACGATCTTGCTTTTTGGGCTTTAGAATAAGAAGGTTCAGCCAGGAAAGATCGGTGTGTTCACCCAGTCTCACTACTACTTGGCTCTGTACCGCTTTAAAGCCATAGAAAAAGACGACCTGGATGTACAGTAAGTCCCTTTAGAGTTACAGTTTTACACAGCGACTGAAACTACACTGTGCAACTGATGATACTTTACACATTTGTTTTAGTCCTGGTGACCGCATCACAGTAATAGACGACTCTAATGAAGAATGGTGGAGGGTGAGAGCTTATTTTTGCTTATACTTAAAAGATAAAATAAAGTAAGGTATTTGTTATCTAAGTAAAGCTGAAATATTATGTTGATTTCACAACAATATTTAAGTGAAGATATCCCAAATGCCACAAATGTCATTCTAAAACATTAATAATATAACTGTGGGTATCTATAGTTTTAGTGGAGTCAGTTGAGAACCCCTAGGCGAGTGAAGTGCCTTGCCCATGGACATAATGGCAGATCACAATTTTATCCACCAAGCCTCCAATTATTTATCTTTAAGAACGGCCTATATTGCCCCTTAAAACAAGTACTGCTACTCACATGTCGATAATACAGTCTTGTTACAATCATTCAGCTGTTTTTGCTTCACACTGTGCTCCTCCAGGGCAAAAGCGGAGAGAGAACGGGCTTCATTCCAGCCAACTACATCATCCGGGTGCGGGCTGGAGAGAGAGTGTACAAAGTGATGCGCTCCTTCGTGGGCAACCGAGAAATGGGCCAAATCACACTCAAGAAGGATCAGGTCAACACAACACTTTCTATACCAAAAACTCATGCAGAGTCACTTCAGAAGACATTACATATCATCGGATGTGATCTTAGTTAAAAAATAGACTATTAAAAACATAAACAGGGTGGCCCAAAAGTCACTGAGAGTTGAAAAAAAAAATCATAACTTGTTTCTAAATATTTTTATTTATTTTTTTCATAACATTTAGAACTACCCTTCCAACATTAATATGAGAAAATATAGCACCGAGGAACAAACCCTCACTGTACACTGGTACTTTGAGTCACATGGGTCAAATTCACAAACCCAGCACTGTTACCGTCGACATTTTAATACCAGAGATGCCCCAAGCTGTAAATGCCATTAAAGGAATAATAAGGTTATAATAAGGAATAAAATAGTTTTCAAAGACAGGGGGCAGTATGTGATCTCCACAGACCTGACTAGTCCCCATTTCTTCTGTGGAGCTATCTTGAAGAAAAGTTGTTTGTGAATAAACCTCAGACAATAAACAACTTAAAAACAACTTATTTCCCCTAGTTTAAGTAGTGATAAGTTCAAGTGTAAGTGAACAATTATAACCGTATATATTGCCAAAAATCTCGGAAGGTTCAGTTTATCTACTGCTAAATTTGGTGAGTATAACTTAAGAATTATTGAGGATTTATTGGGATTTAGGGGGGGGGTTATTGAAGATTTTTGGGCGACCCTGTATATATATTTTTTTATTGGGTCAGAGTTCCTGTCAGATTTAAAAGGTCATATGAACGTCATTTTCTAAGTGGACATGAGGAGTTTAGTATCATTTTATCAAACAGAACACAGTGTAACTTGCATCTCGTGTGTGTCTTTTGTGTCCAGATTGTGGTGAAGAAGGGTGAAGAGGTGAATGGTTACCTAAAGGTCAGTACAGGGCGAAAACTTGGCTTCTTTCCGGCCAATTTGCTGCAAGAAATCTGAGCAGTGGCTCCATGGACACAGATACTTTTCCTAATGCAGCAATAACACTGTGCACATCCACATGTACTTCATACTTTGTCCCCTATTGACACTGAGCAACACAGCAACACAATATTTTTTTATCCTAAAGTACTTTCTACTTCACTGCAATTTGTGTGTTTTCACTGTCTTTTAATTGTGTTTTTTATTCACATCTTTTGTACTTAAACCTCAAAAATGCATTGACTCATATCCTGTTTTTTCATTCAATGTATGTTCTGTATGTGACTAAATTAAACTGTATAATTGTCTGTTGATATTTGAGAATGAATGTATCACTCCATAAAAGCATGGGACATGAGAGGGGCTCAGTGCTTAACATTCTGTCAGGACTAGTTGTCACATTCTGGGCGAGAACACAGATGCTTCAGTCCACGCAGCTTAAATGTCAATTACAGTCTCTATTATTATAGTGCTTTCATTCTCCGAGGACAAAAAATCTGCAGAACACAATAGAATTATTGACGCATTAGATATAAGTCCAGTACCTCAAAACAGAACTCCTGCCAGCCAACCAAGCCTGCAGGTGTTACATTGGTTTTGGCTACCGTTGAGCCGTGCTAAATCTGTCTTTCTTTGTGCTAAACTGAGCTAACCAGCTGCTGTCTGTGAAGTCAACTGTTCCACACACACCACCATTGGCATCAGTGTTAGCATTTGTAGCAGACGTGAAAGATCAAAGTAAAAACTAACTCACTATTTTTATTTTGTACCTTTTGACCAGATACATGTTTTATCTATCACCTAAATGTGTGTGAAACATGGGGAAGATCTTAAAATCTATCTTATAGCACTGAGGTCGTCCCAGTGAAGCTTAGGCCAGTATAACATTGTCAGTCATAAATGTGTTTATTATGTAAGTATTATTTAAAGAAACTGTGTGCTGCCTGTGCTCTTACTCATTAATATCACAACTGAACTGTATGTCGACTATGAAAGCTCTGAACCCCTAGAATAGATCCCACTGAGCTGCAGAGGCTGCACTAGCACTGATTAATGATTGGCTGCAGGTCCTGCGGTTTAGGTAGAGAGGATTCACTGAGGCTCATTCTGCGATTGGATAATCATCTTGAAAACCAAAACATCAAACTTAAACAAATTGACCACCATGTCCCATGCTTTTGTAACTGTAAATAAATCAACATTACATTTTTTACCAATAAGTGCTACATTTGATTTGAACATTTTGGCCTCATATCTGAAGACACAGTTAGATCTTGTTTGTGGAATTTAAAATCCAAATCTTCCATACGGTCCCTTTAGCGTAGCAGTACTTTTTGTGTTTGAATGAATCTGATAGTGCTCTGTGTTATTCGTAGTCCTGTGTGTCAGAGACTTATCAGGAAGCAGACAGCAGCTGCTGAATGCATGATAATCACTTGGTTATTGATGCTCTTTTCACAAAGGTGAATATTTCATGGGGGTTCAAATACTCTGAGGCATTTGCAGATCTTCAAAAGGGGACTCGGCTATTTTGTGCTGCCTCCCTCACTGAGGTGTAATTAGCGGAGCAGAGGGTTTACTGTGCATAGGCAGAGTGAGTGGGAATGTGGGGAATGGCATGTAGAGGTCCCATAGAAAAATGTGGCTGGCGACAGCAGACCTGAATAACAGGAATACTGCAGTGACCACGCGCCTTTGTACCTCACTTCTGCCCCCGCGGTGCTCTCCACATTCTGAGCCATCATCACTTAGTTTGGAAAAGGATTGTCTTTTCATGTCTGAGGGGAAGATGCTGGTCTGGTGTCTGAGAAGAGAGAGAGTAAAATCTGATGGTCCGTCCAGCCTGGGGTATGATGCCACATTGCAAAATAGTGAAAGATTTAACAGTGTCCTGACAGATTTTCTAGCCAGGACGACAGGCTTTTACCATACTTTACAAGGACGTAACGTCTGTAACCATATCCTGTCTCCACAATATATGATGGACCTGAGTGACAGGCGGATTAACCAGTGTTATGCTCATGTCACAAGAAACATGGCACTGGAACTGTGAAACAGCACGGATTTGTGCAGAATCAAGCGAAGCACTAACCTCTGTAAATCTGAGGTAAAAGAACGATTAAAGATTTTTTAAGATATAGATTTTCAAGGATGTTTTATTTGCTTTGATCAGTGTTTGTATTTTCCTGGTTGTCATAATCCAAACCTAATCTCCTTGCCATTTCTTCTTTGCATACTTCAGAATTACACTCTTCCCCCTCATATCTCCACCCACTCAGCAGCTTTTACTCAGATGAAGCAGATGAGGTGCACAGTCACGCCTCTGTTGTCTGTCAGAAGAGAAAAGGCCGCTCGGCTCGGGCAGGTAGCGTGCCCAGGCTGTGGCAGTGCTCTGATTGGTCCACGGGGCAGAGCACCCCTTCAGTTACGGGTCACCTCCTCATGAGGAACGCTCTGTGCCTCGTGTGCCCCTCCCTGACCTGGAGACTGTGTGGAAGAAATCAGAGCTGCCATGTTGTCATCCGCAACCTTTGACCCTGCCACTTCAGACAGACGACACGGAGAGAGCGGGTCACTGAAATGTCGCTGTATTTGTGTATGCTCCTGGGTTTTATTTCTGGAGCTGTGCTGCTGTGTGAATGTGTGAGGGAGAGGGCAGAGCACGGGAACTTCAAATGAATAGGCTCTAGCTTAGAGGCCATCATCACTATCATCATTATTGTCAGTATTGCATCACATTTCTATAATAGAGACACAGGCACCCATTATATTTCACATTCTCTCACATGGGGTTTTGACAAGTGATTAGACCTGTCAATATTATCACTACTGCATATATTAAATCAATTATCCATTATCTGTTTAAAGGGAGAATTAGTGAGTTTGCTCTGATCTAATATAGGCCAGTTTCCGCATCTTTGATCAGGCTGTTGATTCTAATTCAGCTCTTTTGGGTTATATTTTCTATACTTCTGGCTGCTTGATTTAGGCTACTTGCTATGGGACAAAGGTGTTTATTTTGAAGCTTGCATGTAATGGCATGATTCAACCAGCAGAGGTCCCTATTCAACCAGTGATAAGAGAGTAGGCCTGCCCTCACACTTGTTATTCTTACTGGACAATCATTAAGCATGGTTAGGAAAGGAGGCCTCTATTAGAATAAATACATAATGAAAGTAACTGTTTCAAAAATATGGTTGTACTTTTCTCGTATAATATGATCAAATTAAACTGGCAAAAGGTTGGACGCTTTCTTTAAATGAGCACTGAGTAACTTTTCTGATGGATAACCTGCTTGTTTCCATTAATACTTTGTCTGGAATGCTCAACAGTCTATAGTATTAAACTTTTCTATCTGACCAAGTTACAGGTCAGATCAATGGAGAGGCAAGTTTGCTCATGGTAAGAATACATGTTTTCAAGGTATGTTTAGTAATAAAAAAAAAAACAATTGAGATCAGGTAAGTTCTGTAGGACATTCCAGCCAAAGCAATACCATATTCACAGAGACTAGTAGGTTACATATCACCCACCAGAAAAAAGTTCCATAGTGCACCTAAAGCTCTATTTTATCCGAAAGTGAAATAAATCAATCGATAAATAAAATACAACTTGAGTTCCAATATATGTTTTTTGCATTAAACCATTGACCCACCTCTTTTAGAATTGCATTTAGCATCCAGTCGAAGAAAAAAATCCATGCTCTTCAGACGTGGAGAGATGTTGCAATGTGCAGGGAAAAATAATAATAACATAAAACTGTATTAGAGATCCTCTTTGCCTAGCAGAAAGCCAATATTGATTTTCAGGAAAAATGTTTCAGGAAAAAAGTACAGCTCCCATTGTTAATGCAGCCTCTCCAGCCACAGCTCCAGCAAAATAACACTCTAACTCAGCAGGTATTTTTGGAAACCGTTTTGCTCTTTTGATTTGAGTTGTCATTGTTTTTTCATGAATAATTTGATCAAATCACACGTTTTCTGACAGTGGCTGTGAGGCAATAGATTAAAGTTTCTACGTCTTTCTTTTAATAAAACGCCCCTTTTATTCCCTCCATTTTTCATTCAGGCACCAAAATTCAATTATCCTGGCTGATTTGAGTAAGTATTAATCTCCATTATGGGTACATTGGAAATGACTTGGCAATCTTATGAGTTACAAAACAGTGAGCGTTATAAAGTGGAATTGTAATGAGCTGTGTTGATGGATGGAGAAAGGATGTGTGTGGACCAAAGGTGGAGCAGCGGATTTAATATAGATGACAGCCGCTTCCTGTCTGCTCAGATGAGACACTTTTAGTCACACACAGGCATAATTGAGGAAAAAAAAAAATACATTCGTGTATGAGTGAATTCTGGGTGGTACTCTTTCAATACAGTTGGGTTTTCAAGGCATTATCGTGACAAAAAGTGTGAGGCAAGAACGACTTTCATCTTTCTTCAAATAATATAATGCTAACATGAGAAACCAGCAAACACCAGGCTTTTGAATGACCAAGGAACAGAGTTGTAGTGCAGCTGGAGTCTAAGTGCGTTTGCGGGCCTGTAGACTGTGGGCCTGTTGGTGGTTGGTTTTCGGTTCAGTCACCTCACTTCTCTCACTGGTTGCATCCCAGGCGAGGCAAGGTCAACTTATTTCTATAGCACAATTCGTACACAAAGTAATTGATAGTGCTTGAGTATAAGATAATAAGAAAGTTTAGCACAAATCACAATACAAACAAATAAAACACAAACACTTATCATAAAATTACCATTAAAAGAGAAGAGTGCAGAATAAAAAATGTTCAGTCATGTGCACAGTTAAACAGACCCCCTTTGAGCCTAGTTTTTGTTTTGTATTTTTCAATTTTTTCTATTATTTATTTATTTATTTATTTATTTATTTTTTTTTTTTTTTTGCTTAAGCATTTCATTTTACTTCCTGGATAGACGCAGGTGGGAGTTAACATATGCTGAGGTAATTTCATAATTGTTACCTAGCAACACTGATCTACACAAGCGGGAAACTGAACTGCACAATTGCTAATATCAGATTAATCAAAATGAATGATAATGCCATTATTGGATTTTTTTTTTTTAGAAATCACCACTACTTCCTGTATTTTTGTACTTTTCTTCCCAACTTTTCTTCCCAAATTGTGCCACTTAACGACTATGACAAATACTTACAGGTACTATCTCACCAAACCAAGTAATAAGTAGAAAAAGATGAAAACCTGTCATGTGTACTTTAAACTCTCGTAGAATAAACAATAGTAAATGCAGTGTGGATTCATGTGCAGATGTTGATATCACACACAAAGTTTGGTGAGTGAGTCCTGAGGCTCAGAGTGAGTGTGCAGAGGAGGGGGAGCAGGAGACAGGGCTGCAGAGAAGACTGCAGGCTTGGAACCAATTAGGCCAGGAGAGGCTGTGTGCACCTGCACCGAGGCCCCCAGGGGAGCGCCCCGGTGACAAGATGAGGGATCATCATCATTACCATTATTTATTTGCTAAGCAGAGGCCGACTCTGGGGCCAAACCTAATAGGATTCACGAATTACAATGAGTGTTTTGCTTTTGGGGCAGATCGTATGCTCAGTGTAATGTGGGGGGTTAATGCATGGATAAGAAGCATGCATATATTTGGAAACAGTAACTATAAATACATATACTAAACTGAAGTGCTGCTATTACCTGCTCCAATTGATAATCAATAATGTATGTGGTGTGCTTGTACAGAGCTCAGGTACAGTGTTCAGAGAGGGAGGTCAGGTTAGATGTAAAAGTGAATATAAGAGACTAACTTCACTGGGCCTGAGCGCCAGAAGCCGGGGAAGAGACTATTAGTGTTGTAAAGCACGGCCGTGTAAATGACTAGGGACCTTCAGCATGATCTAGGAATGTGCAAATCTGCAAATCTCACCAAACCAGTTGTTTAAAGCTTTTTAAAAAGACTGAACGGTCTTGCCGTGGCACCAACATTTTCATTTTTGCAGCTTTACATCAAACTTCAATGACTTCACGTCAACAAAAATTTTGGTGTGGCCCAATCAAATTTGGTACACAGATGTAACTTGGCAATAGGAAAAAAAAAAAACCCCTTACAAAGTCCACCAATTCTGCCACATTTTCATGTATTAAACTTTTAAAACAAGCACAACCTAAACTCCAGGCACATTTTCACCCAACAGGTGAAAGATGAAGCACACATAAAAATGATGAAGATAATAATGCAACCCAACAAAAGAATAGGGTGGATAAACTGTTTCCACTTCATTTTTACCAATCTAGCCTAGAAAAAAAGGGTGAAATCGTGCACGTTATTGCCCTCTGTGAGTTCTCTGGGTGGCGCTGGGTGAGGGCCGATCATTGCCACTTACAACTATTTTCCTTATGTTAATATTAGTTACATGAGTCATTATAACTTAAGTCACTGTGTCCACATCCCAGTCACAAGATGGGACTAGTCCCACTAATGTCTACAGAGTCAAGTCAGAGGGATTTGAACAAAGTCTCATGTAGCATTAAGGTCAAGTCCATTCATCTGAAAGAACAACTGTTTTTGGTTTGTTTGTTTGTTTGTTGTTTGTTTGTTTGTTTGTTCACGGTGCTTTTTTAATGGTTTGCTGACAGTTTATGAGCTCGTCAAGATGTCAGTAACAAACGACAGAGAATCCTTTGACATGAAGTTCCAAACACATAATTCCATTTCATTTTCCACATTCTTCATCAACACAGCAGTAACACTATTTACATCATTTCTAATATGGTAGGTCTTTTCCATGGAGACCTTCCCCTGTCCTTGTATCTGTTGAGTTCATCTCAGGGGAGCCATCGTAGAGTTTTACTGTGGTGAAAAGATGTAGAAGAATGACCCTGTGACATGTCCAAATCCTCAATTCATACTGATGTTGTGCTTTTAAGGAAGACCTTCTAGACTCAATCAGTTTATCAGTGTTGTGCTTGGATGTTCAGTTGCCATTTCAGCTTTCTGTTTGAAGGAAAAAAAGAAGAAAGAAAATAAGGACCATTAGTGATTTATTTAAAGATGCACTATGTAACTTTTCTCCATAAAGACATGATTACTTTAAGTACTATTTAAATATTTAAAAACTACCCAGATGACAGAGACTCACACAGGCACAGATGTCTAATTCAGGCTGATATTAAAGGTGCACTCCATGGAGATTTTACTTATTTGACCTGAAAGTTCCGCAGTATTCCGTTAAACTTCATTTTTCTTCACTGAGGCAAACAACTGTAGTGACCAGGCCACGGAACGGTGTAAAATGCATGTTTTTCCAAATCATTTTTTGCCATGAAAATACCTATAATTGAATAAAGGCAGATTATAAAACTTTAGTGCCGGGTTGTGGAACATTCAAGGCAATATTATCGCCATGGAGACAAGCAGTGCACCTTTAACATAAAAAATACAACCGTTATCATTTTACACAGGAGCCATGTTTTTGGTGGACCTTTGTCTCTGGGCGTGTGTGTGTGTGTGTGTGTGTGCGTGAGTAAGTGTATGCCGTGTCTATCTGTGATTCAGGTGTTGTGGAAGACTGACTTTAGTTAGTCCATAACTCATGATGCTCTCCATTCAGAAGACACCTTAGGGCCCGCATTACACCCAGCGAGACTCAATCACGGCCTACGCTAAATCGATAATCCCGGAGATAGTCGGTGGGAGGGAACGGGGACGAGATGGAGAGAAAGTAGCTGGGGGAGAGAAGAGGGGAGGAGACCTGGAGGGAGGGGGGGTCGCGACGATGAAAGATGAGCACTGCTTTTCCCACAAACTCCCAGAGGCCTGTGTGCTGACTGGGTTTTATCAGAGCGTCACAGGACAGAGTTGAGGGGAGGAGAAGAAAAGGGCAAAAGAATGATAAAAAAAAGGTGAAGTAACATCCTGAGATTCAGAGAGAGACGAGTGAACGTGACCCTTTGATGAGAGAAAGATAGTAAATGGGTGTCAAAAAGTCTTCTGCCATTTCACTTTACAGGGCACTGTGTCTCCATGGAGATGCCTGCAATGTTCCACAGTATGGTATTTGATAGAGAAATTGCTGTGCTGTGCCAGCATCACACTGCCAGCTCAGTCCCTGTTATCTTTGCCTACATCATCAGAGGTATAATACTCCCCACGAAGAAGCAGAGCTAGACTGGACTTGAATGGCCAATACTATCACAATGCCTTAAGAGTTCACGTCTCCAGGTCCTGGGAGAGATGCACCAATCCAACTTTTTCAGTTCTGATACCGATTGCTGTAGCTTAACTATGTGCCTATGCCCGATATCAACTGATGCCAGTGCAGAGACTGAAAACAACATCTATTTCATTTGAAAATAAAATAAAACTGATACGAATATGTTACGTAGCTGTTATTTATGCCTCAAGAAACTACAGAACATGAGATTTTCTGGGCCAACTACAACCTAGTTTTATTACATCAATGTATATGCCCAACTTAGATATCAGAATATTTAGAAGCTGATATCCAATTCAGCAAAGTTTTCAGTATCGGTGTTGATATCTGATGCTTGTATCGGACTGGTGCATCTGTAGTCCTGGGTCCTACGCTGGTGGTAAATACTTCTCATGCTTTAGGACTGCAGCCTCAGTCCACTTCTTCCAACTCTGAAGTTACTGCAGTTAATTCAACAATATTATTAAAGTTATCTGTCTCCATGGAGCAGGCATGACTCCACAGGTCCAAGTTACAGGTCAGACCTGTGGAAAGGGGGCCCCTCTCACAGTTAGAATGCTTTTTGCAGGACAACATTTGTACTTGAATAAATGTAACATATATACATTTAATGCCACTGTTGTATAGTCCAGGCAAAGACGTATACAGACAAAACTTCAAAAAGGTTAGCACAGAATAGCACAGATAGCACTCTTTAATGTCATTATAGTCATTTTTGGAATAATTGCACTATTTTATGTATTGCATTGCATTGTTTTGTAAAACATCTTGATTTTAGAATAATCCTAATGATAGTCCTGAATTTTGGTGACAAATCTTCACATCCAAAGGCATGAGTGTTCTTGTGTGAGAGAGAGGAGAGGGGGAGGGTCTGTGTCACCAGAGGAGCGCTACTTTCATAAACAGTGAAAAATACAGCCGCACCTTACATTCTGTGTCGGGTGGTTTTTCAGACGATCTTGTTGGGTCGCTGAAGGCTGGCAGTCCTGCTCCATGGTCCTTGTAAAACGAATTAATAAATGAAACAAACAGATACATGACCCCTCACAAGAAAAGTGCATCTTTAAAACGTTCTGGGCCACTTTAGAAAATGTCCTGCTGTAGACAAAAACACATGTAGAGTCATAGTTTCTGAAGTTGACCCAGTTGTCTGTCATAATTTTGCTTCCTCAAATCTTTAATTTCACTCATTTATCTTACATCATTTTCTTTTGCTACCTGGCTGTAACAAAGAGATAATCTATGTACTCCCTTGATGTGACTGTTATCTACATGTAGTATTAGTTCTAGTTCTAAATTTCAGTTATATTTTCAATCAGGACCAGTTTTCACAGACTTTTCTTCGGATTTTTGTGGGCTTTTTGTGAAGACAATTACATCACTCTGCTCGTCGATGTGCCTTGAGTGTTTTTAGAAAGAAAACCTATTGGAAAGAGAAGAGAAAGATGAGTGGGCAGAGAAAGAGGAGCTACGTTTCCTCTGGTACAGTATTAGTCAGTTGTCTGGGTTGTGGCATTGCTGGTCTACATCTGTGTAAGTGCAAAAAAAAAAAAAAAAAACATCAATATATTTATATTTAAATATTCGGCTCCATTGCAAGATAAGGAAAAAAATACCACCTTCAGCCAAAAGGGGTCAGTACAGGCTTTGTGACTTAATTGAGCCTTTACCCCTGAATCGACAGATTTGTGTTGTTTTATGGGTGCATAAGGTAGCTGAGAGTTTGATTCCTGGATGATACAGTGAGGGCAGAGTTTGGCTGTCCTCTGTTTTACTGAAGGTACGTCTCTGCTTGTATTTAATGGCATTTTAACACATAATTTTTGACTGTTACTTCATTGTCTAACAGTTATCTACATTAAGTGACTAGAGTAAATGATTACCAGTGTATGCCTTTAAAGGTACGCTGTGTAACATTTTCGGTGGAAAGTTCACACTTCACACCACCCTCTTGTCTACGTGGGTATGCCTTTGCCTGGAAAGTGCCATAGTACAGCATTAATGTCCTCTATTTCTCCTCTACCTACCACGGAAACAGGTTGCACCACTAGGCAAAGTTACAAGTTAGATTGGTAGAGAGAGGCGACCCAGATCACAGTAAGAATACATGTTTTTGAGCAATTAAACAAAACAAATCACAAAGCAAGACACATATGTTTAATGCCATACTGTGCAACATTCCTGCTTTAATGATAAGTCAAACTGGTGAGCACTATTTCAGCTTGCAGTAACTAAATCTTATAGTTCCTAGTATTGTCTCCACCCCATCCAAACACTATCAGGAGTAAACAACTGAAACTGACAACAATTACTTTTTTCTCTTTTGTTTTGTTTCCCCTCCCTCCTCTTCAGTCACTTAGCTGCGCTCAGAGCCGCGGAGTTGTTTGTGAGGGATGTGGGGCTGGTGGCGAGCGCTGGGCGATGACAGATGCGCGTGACAAGCAGATGGTTTTGCTTGTCGTCTCTTTAATCACACGAATCCAGTCGGCCATGACGCTGCTGCTCCGTCTTGTCAAAGCAACGCAAAGTGGAGACAGATTTATCCCGCGTCAGCCATACACTTTGATACAAAAAAACGGCGCAGGCATTTGTTAAGGAGTGGGCAGGGCGCGCAGAAAGAGTATAGGGCTTCTGTTTGGGGTCCGCTGCAGTCGTGTCGTTCTAATGACTGAGGAATGAAACTTTTACATATCTGTGACGCTGAGTGAGTGATGGGCTGTGCCAGTTCACTTGTGAGATCACTTGACATGACATGCTGCGTGCCGTTCTGAATACAAATAGACTATTATGTTAATGAGATTTGATAAGTCCCAGCACATGATCTATGATGTGTGTGTGTGGAGTTTGGGCATTTGTCAAAGTAGCATTCTGATGATTGCTTTGTGTCTGTATTTCTCAGTTTAACCTTAGCTTCTCTGGCATTTTTTCAAAGCCTTTCATAAGATCTAACGTTATTTCTAAAGCTGCGCTGATCACATTCGATGAAATCCATGAATTCATCTTACTACTATGGCGTACTATGTGATTTTTCATAGGACGGTAGACATGCAATCCGCTTGTCTTCATGGAGATGCTTTTGCTCTGCTTAAAGTTATCTGTATTGCATTCATTCAATTACAATTTATATCCTGTTAGTGAGGTCACCTCTCCACAGATCTGACCTCACCCACTTGACATCATGGAGATAGTGAAGTCCATACCGTGAAACATTACAGCTAAAACTAAAAAACTCTATGGAGCCAAGTGAACCGTGGGCCCTTTACTAGAAATGTTACATTTAAATCTCTCCCAGTTTCCTTGACTTTTCATTGACAATAACATGACAGTAATACTCTTTATAATAATGATATTGATTGGCATGGATTTATTTATTTATTTTCCACTTTACTGCCATTGTCTGTATAATCCCCCAGTCATCCAGGTCTGATCTGATCTATAGCAAAAGATGCAATTTAAATCTGTCAACCTGACAGGAGTGAAGACGTTTCGCTTCACTCCTCAGGCCCCCACTCCTTTAAGGAAGGACTGTCTTTCCTAACAAAAATAGCTTCTTTAACTCCTCTCGCAAACCATTTCTTTTCTCTGGCCATAATCTCTCACCAATCTACTACACCAACTCTATCCTCAGACCCAAAACAAACAGGAACAAAGAGAACAATAGACCATTACAGGTTTAATAGGGTTGTTAAGGCTGAAACTGGACAATAGCAGTTTACAGTTTCAGTGTGGTTAGCCCCTCCCTTCAGATAGATATAAGGCAATGTCCACCAGCAATTTGATCAGAACTGAAGAAGTGGCTTAGATGCAGCGAAACATCTTCACTCCTACAACGATTTGTCCAGTTGACAGATTTAAACTTGTCTGCTTTTGCTTTACTGCCTTTGCAATTATTTTGGAGTAGCCTAAAGTAAAAATAGTTTGTATCAGGCTGAGTTTTTTTTTTACTTTACTTTTTACATTTTTTTTAATTTTGTTATACTTTTTAGACTGAAAAATGCACTCAAGCAAATCCTGTGTTACTGTTATTGTTATCAGAATCATTAATTATGCATCCCATGGCCAGTATTTCATTGCCACTGATCTGATCTGTGCGATCTATTAATAAGATTGTAATCATAATATTGTATGATATTATGTCTTGCACTAATGGACAGTCTTATCTTGCTGGATATTTGTTATAGGGACATTTACCTGTGCCCTTACCTTCATCACTTCCTCATACAATATGTCTACCTCACTTTCCAATCTTTCAATCTTAATGTCAGCCAACCAAGGTCAGATTGACTTTAGATAAACTAATTGTCAATTAAAAGGAGTAATTGTTTCATAATGTTCTGTACCTTAGAGACAAGAGCCGCCACTGTTAGCGCTGCTTTGACCCGATGGGAAGCATACAGTTAAGTGCAGTTCAAACTGGATGATATTAGGACATGGTATAGTACATTAACTGTTAAAAATGGCAGTGTTCCTTAGAGGTCATCAGGTCACAAAGAGGTGAATATATATGTAAAAGGGCAAGGCAAGTTTGTATAGCACAAAGTGCTTTACAGAATAAGGAAATTAAGAGAAGTGTACTGGGATTTTAAGAAGATTTAAAACACAATATACAAAATAAATAAATACTCATCATAAAATTAACACTAAAAGAGAAAACTGTTAAAACAAACAAGAAACCTCTGAGTCATATGCACAGCTAAACAGAACCACTCTGAGCCTGAATTTGAACTTTATGAAAGTAAAGGCCTGTCTCCCATCTTCAGGAAGACTGTTCCAGGTTTTTGCTGCATAAAACTGAAAACGTAGCCTTATTTTCACTGGTTTACACTTTGGAGCGGATCGGTACAGGCCCCAAGTGTCTCCACTGTCTAAAGTGAACCCTACTGCCCCTTCCGAGGGATATGAAGTGGACTTTGCAGGGTACTACCTCCCAGAGGGGGCTAGCACGGTATGGATCACTTCAGCTAAGGTGTGAATACGCAAGAAAGTAAATGATTGGGCTAGAGAGACCACAGACTCAAGACGCCATAGAGAGATATAAACATAAAATAATAAATTCTTACCAAACGCTGGCTTGATGTCGTATTGCCAGTTATGTACACTTTATATGTTGAGCTGATGTGCATCACAAAAAGCATGAATGCAACAGCTGTTTCCTGTTTATCGATGCACGGCACTCGCACATAAAGATCTCGCACATAAAGATTGATAATATAGTATCTCACCTAACATGAGCCAAACCCACTGCATTACAAGAAGAGACACAGAAACTGAGAAAGCGACATAAATGCAAAAAAACTGACGATAAAACAGAAGTAGTTTTGTGTTTATGCTAGGTTCAGCCATATCTTACAGTGCCACAAACTAAATGTTTTGGGGTTTTTTTGAGAATTGCTGAAATTGGCCTTATCATTACAAGTATACTTCAAATATTACTTTGATTTGATTTATTAAGAAAACTTTTGTAATGTAACGTTTGGGTAACGTCAGTGTTTCATGGAGCAGAACCCTGCCCCTGGAACTGTGCTCGGGCCCTGGAAAAGCAACTTGACTAGAGGGAGCCACACCAAACAGACCCGCACAAAGATGGCCCCAGTGAACCTTGTCAGCGGAAACAAGGCTGTTGATTCCCCATGTTTAGTCCTGACTCTGAGCACCAGCAGGAAGCTGGTCCCTGAGGTCCTCAGAGTGTGAGATGGTTCATTTGGCACTAACATGTGGGAGAAGTACTTTGATTCTAGACCATGTACACACTTAGAGCTGCTTTAAGGTCTATTCTCTGAGCCACAGGACCCAGTACAGAGACCTGACTTGTTCTGGCTAAATTAGTCCAATCTGTGTTTTAGGAAATGTGATGATAGCCAGTGTTTGATTTTCTAAGCTTCTGTGGACTAAATCAACAATTTTGTGAAGCCCTGTGAGGTGATTGCTGGACTTTGGCTATACAAAATCACATTGAATTAAAGTTTTAGTTCAAAACTTCTGCACTTTTCAGTATGTCATCAGATGGAGTCCCCTTACTGGCATTGTGTAAATTTCATGGCAGCTAAGTTTGAGGAATGAGACCCATTCATAATCATAACCAAAGCCTCCAAGAGTTCAGAACTGAAGAGTCCAGGTGACTTTAATTTAAAAACCCTGAGTAATCTGTTGAAGGATTTTGGGAAAAAACTATCTCTGATAAAATCTGTGTGGGTATAGTAGTGCTGCAGCTACATAACAATAGTATTTGGATAATATACTCAAATGATTGCATTCAATAACGTAGTGAAAAGGGGGGAGGAGGATGTAGGCACAAAGACGAGTGATGAAAACAGAATAAAAATGAGAAACAGCCAAAACAAAAGCCCAAAGACGGCAGGCATGAATAAGAGAGTGGGGTGAGGCCTTGCCATGAACGCTGATGAAATAGCGATGCTGCGTGCCTGCTAATAGTGGGCCCGGAGCACCGACACCAGTGACATGTGCAGCTCAGCCCTCTCTTTCTCCTCAGCACACACTATTGTGTGAGAGGCAGATGAATCAATAAGAAGTCAATAATGCATTAATTGTCTGAGATAGCAGACAATTGTGAATAGCTGGCTAACCTGGCTTGTATTCCACTGAGACAGATATAACATCTTACCTACAAGATTAATGGTGCAGGCAGCTGTAATTTTTGTTGTAGTGGTTCCTCTAATCCATATTTTGTGTTAGTGTTAGTCGAATTTTATGCTATAAACTGAAGCTGGATTTAAATCTTCCAATGCAACATCTTACCTCTGAGGGATATTTTTAGACTGAAAAGGCTGGACTAATTAGGCTAAAGCAAAAAGCAACACGGATTTAATGAGGCTATACTTAACTTTTCACTATAGAGAAATGAATTGCATTTGAACCATCCTTCAAAGCCAGTGGTGAAACCTGTCAGAGGCACAGGGAGGTGAGCTGGAGTCATGGTCTGAGTGCCAAAGATTAGCCTGTTGTTTGTGTTTAAGTTGATGGGGGGAAATAAACAACTCATCAGAGAATGGCCTTGAAGTCTACTCAGTAAACCGGGGACATTTTTACTATGAGGTCACCAAACCACTATGCCAAAACTTTAGCTTTGTAGTTAAAGTGGTAAAAAGTGGTGTCACTACTGCCCCACACCCCCATGACCTCAGGGATCAATAATGAATTCTATCCTAAATTGTCTTCTATATCGAGCTCGTCCGTTCCTGTGAGACACATACACTGTACATACATTTGTATAACATTATAAAGAGAGCAGCCTCAGGGTTGTCATTACCGTAACACTAGATTGACTTGTTGGGGTTAGTGCCGAGTCTGTGCGGAAAGATTAATGAGCGTAACCTGAACCCAGATTTCACCTTAAGCTGCGAGTCATTAGCGAGTTAGCAACATGCCATGCTAAGCTCGGCTGTGGCAGATCTGTGCCTGAGTCAGTCACACTGCAGCAGGTGTAAATGACAGGCTGCTCTTTTCAAATGAGCTCGCTACAATTTTCCCATGAACCCTTGTACCTACTGTTTGTGACTGTATGCAGTAAACATTTAGAGAAACACGTCTCCGCACTTTGATGTAAAATGAATCTTTCCTCAACATTTGAATATATAAAAACCTGATTTGTTTTAATATGGATAAGGAATTTAGAAACATCAGAATCATAGCATAAGATTTGTTGTCATTGTGAGATAACAAAAAGTTTATTTCACAAATTAGTACTAGTGCTTGTTCCCATGGATATAGAAGTTTAAAGCAATACCGTGGAACATGCGAGGTGTAAATAATAATAATAATAATAATAATCATAATCATAAATTTTATTTTTATAGCGCTTTTCAAGACACTCAAAGATGCTTCACAATTCATAAAAGAATAAAATATCACAGAAATTACATAATAACAAATAACATTAAAAGCAATTTTAAACAAGTGAAATGGTTGTAGGGTTAACTTTGTGGAGCTGGTTGCTCCTCAAGGTGGCAGTGGGGCAAAAATCATAAAAGTTTCCCAGCAGTCTTTGGTCTTCCCCTGACTCGCTCACTTCCCCCTGCTGTGTGGTCTGCCCGGTCCTCCATGACGCCAGTTAATTTAGGAAATTCAGTTGTAACATTTAGGTGAACCAATGTCACAAGCTGAGCATGGCATGGTTTGAAGTGGTATCTTCAAACTGTTAACATGAGAATGAAATACTTCAACCAGCTATAAATTAATGTCACTTATTTCTCAGGTTATGGGGTTTGACACACAGCCTGCAGTGCATCCTCTGTCTTGCCTTCACCTTTTTTGTTCCTTGTTGCTCTAATGTCAAACTGAACTTCAAAATGTAAAACTTTTAGCTGAATGGCTGGACAGTAATTGTAACCTGTGAACATAAAGAATCAAGTGAATGAAATTATATTGGTCCTTTTATAGTGAATTCAATCATAACAATCAGAAATCAGAAAACTCAAGCTTTATGTAAATTAAAATAAATGCTACTATTTAAACTGCAACTCAACTGCCTCCACCAAGGAGCGAAACTTGGGCCTTATGCTTTAGTTTAGTTTCTTTAGTTTGTTTATAGTGGTGTTGCTGGTTTTTTCTTGGCTTATTAATATAATTTAGTTGTATTTACGTTTGTCTCCTACTCGTAATTCTACACAGGCAAAGCAATAACATCTCCATGGAAGCAAGTAAATGAAGAGCACCCCCACTAGAAAAGTTACATAGTGCTACTGATTCACAACCAAAACGGTATGCAACAGTGAAACTTGGATTACATCCCACAAGAGAAGGTACAATTGTTGTTTATTTTCATAACATCCCAAATGTCATGCAGTTCTCTCCTCGGCCTATTATCCACAAACAGACTTTATGATTGTGTTTTATTAAACTTACATAATCCACTCTGGTGTGTAACACATCCGGTGATAATGGCCAAACACACCATGTTTATTATAGACACAAGCAGCAGTGCACTGTTGAAATACTTCCTTTCACTCACGTAACAGACGATGTGACCAATGGAACAAAAACGCACAGCCACTTACAGTATAGTCATCCTCTCTTCTGTCTGCTTTAGCTTTGTTTCCACTTAGCCGTATCCCTCAAAAACATGTCAAAATGGAGAGCAAGGCATGATGGGAATTGTTCATGCCATGTGCCGAGTGGGCGTCAGGAATAGAGCTGTTTGCGAGTTTATTTTGGCCTCCATTACCTCTATTACAGATGACTACGCGCTCTCCACTCCGCCTCGAAATGCCTGGGATGCAGGTGGCCCACTCCGGAAAGCTCCCATCAATCGGTCTCGCCGCACCACCTATCCCATTTGTGCGTCCCTCACATAATCAGGCCATCAGAGCACCCATCTGTGAGCACCTATCTCACAATTCATCCAGGCATCTAAACCTACCCATCACTCATCTCTTTTTCTATCATGCATCCAACATCTACACAAAGACCCTGCACAGTCATAGGGTTTTTAAAGGAACTGCATGTCGTCTGTGCTCTTAGAGTTAACCAAAACAGGTACTAGAATCACAACTGAGCCTGGGTTAAGAGTGCCTTAACCTACATATAGAGGATACATACATTTTTTTCCTTTTTTTTTCATTTTCAGTATATAGACAGGCCATGCTTCATGTGAAAGCTCAGAACCTCCAGAATTACCTCAGAGCTGCAGAATCTGCACTAACACTGATTAATAATTGGCTGCAGAGGGGTTTAGGTAATGAAGATTCAGAGAGAGTTACTTTTTCTACTATCAATCAGGGATGTCCAAACTACAGCCCAGGAGCCAAATGCGGCCCTCAGACCAATTTTTGTTGGCCCTCATGCCTCCTCCTAAACTGGCCCGATTAAAGGAAATATTTTTTACTACAAACTGAACAGATTCTACCTATATAACCTGAATAAGATCACATTGTTTTGTGGCACTGACCTAAAAATAATCATGCAAGTCTTATTAATGGTACAATGTCTCTATCAAAACCTCAATGCATCATTTGACTCCCTGTATCGACTCTGGTCTGTGGCCCTCTGCTTCAAATATGTTTCAGTATGCGGCCCTCTGTGAAAAAAGTTTGGACATTTCTGTATTAAACTATTAAACATTAGGACCAGTTGGAATCATAATTCAGACTCACAGCTATATTTCAATCTGACTGTTCATTGTTACTGTTTACAATGCCAACAAGGTGGCAGATGAAGTATATTTTGTTTGACAGTAATAATATATACATGCAGTACATTTGGCTCGTTGCGTAGTAATCACATCTGTCAGTGTACTTTCACAGAAGGTATGGGTGGACTTGTCTTAGTGTCCTCTGAGCAGATGGATGGTTCACACCCGGCTGCTTCACATGTTTCTGAGGCAGTGGAGTGTTACCCGCATAGACACACATAAACTGTATACTATGTGTATGAGGGACATGTGTTGACAGGTGAAGAAGACATGCTTACTCTGCCATTCCCAACCAGCCCCACTCTCTGACTCCCTCTCTACAGTCCAAAGTCTGTGCAGACTTTCTTCTCTCAGTGGTTCACAATTTTCATTTGCCTGACCAGCCAAGACTGCACGCTTTTCTTCTGGGGTTCTGGTGATTGATAGGCAGAATAGCTAATCAGTGAAATGCAAACCATTGGCTGTATGTTTATACATGGAAGCTTTAAACCAGGGGTGTCCAAACTTTTCTCATTAAGGGCCACATATAAAAACACAGACAAAGCTGAGGGCCGATTGAGGGCCTTGGACTGGTGACCAATACAGTGAATACTTCAAATCTGTGTTATTATTATAAGTTAGACTAAACCACTAGATCTTTGTTCATGCTTACATCCTCAATGGGACACATTAAATATTTCATATGGCGTGGTTAAAGTAGATTTTCAGATATGTACAGTAAAAAGTACTGTTTAAGGTAATATGGGCCAATTCACCTGGAAGCTTGAGGGCCAAGAAAAATTGATTTGAGGGCTGCATTTGGCCCCCGTGCCACAGATTGGGCATGCCTGGTTTAAATAATGTATTTTTAAACATCGCAAACAATGAAAAAACAGAGCTGCTTTGGAAACTGGCAACCACCCAGCCACACCTACTTAACATCAGTGCCTTGTTAAACACTGCTGCCTGTACAAGTGTTTGCCATAGTTTACTAACATAGTGATTAGTGTTGGAATCAGCATAGATCACCAAAATAAACATTTCTTAAAGCTAATGATGATATGCTGGGCAATAATGCACCAAGAACATGGCGGGTTTGACAATGAAAGTGAAGTTCTATTTCAACAAGCACCACAAATCCTACTTTAATACGTGGACTTTAGAAAATGGCGCTGGAAGTTAGAAATAGACTCTCATTACTCTTGCCAAATGCAATAATAAACATGTAAACAACAATCATTTGCCTGCACAGCCTGGAACCTAAACGTCAACATTATTTGTGTTTTTATTTTGCTGCTGAATTAGAGTGCATTTCTATCTGCTGTCCTGCCTTTGCTGTCACAAACACTCAGTCTTACACCAGTGAAAACAACATTGCCCAAGGACACAACAACAGCATGCACTACAGGAACTACTGCCCCTCTACAGCTCCTGGCATTGCCCACATCACAATCTTAACCAGGACAAACTCAAACTCAGCTTACCTTTCAAAATCGGCCTGGAGATGCTAAGGTCACAATATAAATTCAACATTTCTCGGACCTCATCCTCTGTGAACATCATCACAAACTCAAATATGCATTTCCCTCTCAACACTTGTTTGATGTAATCATATATTTTTCATAATTTTCTCACCGCACCTTGTCTGCAGGAGAATGCAAATATGATCCTACGGTAATGACAGAGCTGGGGGTCATTAGAACTTTGGCTGTGGGTCCTTCATAATGCACACACTAATCAGGCGAGTGTTTTGACGGGAGGTTAGAGAGCTCTGAGGAAGGGTCTCTGCGGGATAATGCAAACACAAGTGTCATGTATAAATCAAGTTTTAAAGGCCTTAGAAATGGGATTGGGATTAAAAATATATATTGTTTACCCAGGAACCAAGAGGTAATTATTCTTTTATTAGGTGTTGAAAGTTTAATTCAGGTTTTGTGAAGATAGTAGTGTTTTGAATAAATACTATGCATTTTCCATAGACAGCTGTGCTCTAGAAATATGACAGTTTCAAGTAGGTGTATTTGCCACTCACTGCTGTCTGATTGGACACAAAAAATAATAGATAATCATAAAGTTAAAACATGCACTGTAAGCATTTAAAGCTGCAGTATGTAACCTTTAAAAAAAAAAAAAAAAAAAAAAAGTATGTTTTTTATTTTGGTTGTTGAAATCATGCAGGTGACATGCCAACTAGAAAATGCATTGTACCTTTGCTGAGGAATTAGAAAATGCGTAGTGAAAAGAAATCTAGTGAAAATTCTGTATTAATCTGCCCAGTGCCTGTGTGTGGAGTGGACATGTCCTCAATCAGAAAACCAAGATGGACATATATTAACATATTTAACTATCTCAATTCCACTGGCTCTACCTCGTGACCTTTGAGCAGCTTTTACTCAAGAAATGTGTTATTTGTCATTTTTCGACATTATTTTGACAGACATTTTGACAGGACTGACACCAGGTGTTTATCGTATTGAGTCCCATTGTAAATCCCTTTTCTTAAATGACAGATTGGTGCCAGTGCACGCAGCATTAGCACAACTCACACGTATTTATAACTGCTTCTTTTGACTTCTGAGACAAGAGTTGAGTTTGACTGCCTCTGCAAGACTGTTTTTGTACACTTTAGTTTAATTGTGTAAAAGTGCTAACAAGCTGAGAGCATTCATTAACACCGCCGTGTGTGTTAGAAGGGTCTGCTCTTTACACAGGTGTAAAGAGCTAAGGGTTTCTGTTCAATGTATTCACTGCTTAAAATGACTATTTTAGGCAAGTTCTTAGAGCAATATGTACTGGCAAAAACAAACTTAGGTCACCAGTAACAAAAAACAAACAAACAAACAAACAAAGAAAAACAACTCCATGTAACTAGAGCTGAAGAAGTTACATTGAAAAAGTAATTAGTTACACTACTTACTTGTTAGAAGGAATGTTACCCAGTACTTATTACTGCTTTAACAAAGTAAGCAACATGAGGATTACTTAACATGTGTACTGTGTGAATGAATGAATGAATGAATGAATGAATGAATAAATAAATAAATAAATAATGAATGAATGAACCCTAACCCCATAAATACATAAATAAGTAAATGTCCATAAAATTGCAATGCAAACAATAATTCATTATGTAATAAGTTAATAAGTTTAAGCCAACAATGTACAGCTTACAACCTCTTATGAAAGTACAAGTTTCTGGATGTATGTGTTCTCAGATCTCATCACCAGATGCTCAAACATTCATGAATGACATGAGCTGTGAATAACTTTAAAATCATGGACGAAAAGCTCTACAAAAATGATTGGGGATAATATAGCCCCTTCGAAGGCAAAAAAGGAAGCAGGCCTATGATTTGAACTTAATGAACCCACGCAGTTTATGTTCTTTGACTCACCATATCCCACTCATGTGTCTGAGAGGCAGAAGAGGGCTAACCACTCTCCTACAGCACTGTGTAAATGTTATAATGCACATGTTCTTTGGACTGATGCTGCATTAGACACATTTTCTCACAGACTCAAGGCTGTGTTTACTGTAATAATGGGAATACATCAGTGCCCCTATACACAGTATGATCACCAAGGCTTATTTAACAACACGAACCCCATCGAAATGTGCACCACCACCATCATTCTGTTCAGATATTTCTTTGATTGTGAAATAATTACTCACTTTCATAATGTGTGAGACGTAAACGAGTTCACATTTTTTACTGACTACACTATCACTTAAGTCAACATTGTTTTCCTTTTAGGGCGAGTTTATAATGTCATTTTGCTTTATAATAAAAAAAATAACAAACAGGTAATGCTTTATAATAACATACATTTGTGCTTGATTTTATAAAGAATGCTCATAAAATGTGCTTTTGTCTCATAAAATCTCTTATGTTTTACACCATTATGTCTATTGTTCTATTGTGCTTTTAGCCCTTTGTCCAACTCCCTATAATTACACTATGCTTTAAGTGTTTTGCTTTTGTTCTATAATTAAACAGAGGCCAATTCTAATTAAAAACCTTTTTGGCTTTTTTAGATTCAGGGTAAGACATACAGACTTGTCCATACATACAAAGTGGGTAGTAGTAGTAGTAGTAGTAGTAGTAGTAGTAGTAGTAGTAATAGTGGTAGTAGTAGAAGCAGAAATGTTTATATGTGTTTCCTATTGGGATTCTGGGGCAGCGTTGGTGTAATCAGTCAGAGATTAATGTGTATGGAGACACAGTGACCTTCACCACCACGGGACACTGGACACACAGAGGGGGCTGCTATGAGGAATCAGGGACTTGGGGGCAGTATTTAAAAGAAATATCCACAAATTGTGAGGATTCAAACCAGGAGGACAAAATGTATATATTGTGCTTAAAGATTTTTCTAGCATGGGTGGAGTTTCCAAAACACGAGTACTGTATTAAAAAAAACAAACCCCCAAACCTCTTATTATGTAGAAGTAAAAGTAGTCATTGATGGAGAAGTTGCATTTCTGTGCTGTCCCAGCCCCACACTGCCACCTCAGTCTGTGGCCCATGTCAGGGGTATAATACTCCCTACAGTGGATACACAGAATGGACTGGGCTAGACTGTAATGGAAAACACTGTCACGGCGTCTTGAAGGTTCATATCTTGGAGTGTTGGATCCCGTACTGATGGTCCTGCATTAGAGCCTCATGGAGTTACATAGTGCACCTTTAAATATGTTGTCACATTGTCCAAAGCACATCTTATATGAAAATATTGTCAACATTTCCTTTTTTGGAGTTTTGTATAGCCTTGTTTTTCTTGGTTTAACTCTATATCTGTTTTAATTTCAGTCCTACATTTGATTGAGTGGCTCCTTCATGTTGGCTCACACTGAAGTAAACACATGAATCACTGTGGTGTCCATCATGTGAGACGATAGACCTGTCCACTTCAGAGATGATTGGAGCGCTCCTAAAACTAGCCAGTCCAAGGTCAGTGAACGCCTCATCAAACTCCAACCCCCATCCTCCCACTGGACCGTCCTGTACCAGTGTCCAGTCTGCAAACCCTAATCACTTCTCCTCAGAATATACAGCAGTAGCCTTCCCCTTGGTGACCCTCTGGTACTCTTTGAGGTCTGTGGTATCACATATGTCATTACTCTAAATCATACACTCTGCTTTGACAGTATTCTCATTTAGTTTGAATATGCAAGGAAAACATTCATGACAGTGCATACAGAATTAGCACATTGTCTTTTGTCAGACTAACTTCTTCTGCCACAGCCCAATTCACTGTCTCTATAGTGAGCAACGGATCATGTTTTCTGCCCAATTGAGCTGGTCAATTTTAAAGGATGTGGTCCCTGACAGGTGAAACAAACAACCAGAAGAATTCTTTTTGAATAGTTTGAATTTCTTTGGTCAGACTTACACAATTCCCATTTTTTTTCCATAGCTTATTTTCATTTTATCTTCAGTAGAGTAGATCTAGTATCATGAGTTCATTATGGACTATAGACTAAGAACAGTTTCTTCCCCTCTGCTGTTGGTCTCATGAACACTTTATAATATCTGTACCAATTGTCACTTTAGAATACCTGCACTAAACTGGACACTTTATAACACTGGTCACCTTAATAAGCCATATTTACACTGTTGTTCTGATGTTGTGTTGTATATATTTTCTACCTCTAAGTATTTTATTTTATTTTAAGCATATCTTTTTTTACTTTATGCATACCCTTACTTGTACTTATTCAGTGTTTTATGTTGCACTTTATCACCAAAGTAAGTTCCTAGTTTGTGAGTTGTGTTCACTGAAAAATACAAGAAAGTCTTCTGATTAAGGTTAAGGGACACTTCCAGATCTTGAGCTTGACCTTGTCAGGACGTCAGCTGGAGGATTTTACCTGTTGCATGTTTTGGGTTGATGGGGAAACCTGAGTGTCTGGAGGAAACCCAGACACAGAGAGAAACATGCAAACTCCACAAGGACTTTGCTGTGACACGAGCCACCGCCAAATTCATTACCTAATAAGAACTATATTAAATAAGACCCAATATCCTTCAATTCTTTTTTAAACATGATCCTTTCTCACATATAATTCTCAGACTTTTAGCTAAGAAGACATTTACCGTAGTGCTAAGGTGAGTTCAGAGAGGAGCTCTTGAATGGACAGCCGCAGGAGACACGTTTTGAGGAGAAATAATGCATCAGGACCTGGCCTCTGGAGGTTTGGGCGATGGGAGACAAAAAGACGGGCGTGTGGAAGAGCGATGGATGGCTGAAAGGAGAGTGAAAGAGAAGAGAAACCTCCAGAGGCACTCCATGTGAAAAATCTGTCCTCACCTGTGCTCCGAAACTACACACATGAGATGGATCTGTCAGGAGGCCCTTCTGTAAATAAATGTGGAGGTAGGAAAAGGCCCAGAGCATCAGACACAGAGCCAAAATAAAAGCATAAAGTCAAACAATACCTTATTTCATATTTATAAACATCGATTCAAAATAAATCAAAAATGATTTCCATGTATAATGAAGTGGTCCAGAAGGTTAAAGGCGCTGTGTCTGATATTTACTGAACTTGTTTTAAATGGTGCACAGTCAGTCCTCACTTACCTTATGCATTCAGAGCATCCAATGAGTTTATAAACGCTTTTCACAACTAGCATGCTTACAACTACAACTAGCATACTTACAACTACAACTAGCATGCTAACCACACACTTCATGATTCTCAAACAGTTAAGACCTGTACTGGGACAAATGTTGCTCAAATACATCACACACAAGTGGGTACAGCTTCTTTAAAGCTTGGGTATCCATTTTTTTTTTTTTTAAGTCAAATTCTTCTTGGCTGTGCTGCAACGATTCACCCTGCTTCATTTCACCATCTGAAAAAGTTGTTCTGAAGCTGTTCACATGCACAAAGAAGTCATGCATGTGAATGTGTGCTGCTTCTTGGAAAGACAGCTGTCACTGTAAATGAGAACTACCAGGTCAAATATTGATGGTTGAATTCAAGCGATGTTCAAAAGGGTTTGTAAGAACGAGGAGCAAGAGTCGTGGGGAGCAGTTACAGTGGCGGATGAAGTACTCACTTTTATTACATAAGAAAAAGTACAGATACCGGAGCAATAAAATGCTCAAGTAAAAGTATTACATGAAAAAAATCTACTTAAGCAGAAGTATTTAAGTACTCGTTTAAAAATTAACTTTAAGAGTAAAAAGTAAAAATATTTCTCACAAGTGTTGTTAATTAAAGTGTTAAAGTGTTAAGTGTTAAATGTAGCGATACTGATAAAAAATTCTACATACTTGCTCAACAGAACCAATACAAATCAATTTCTTCATTTTTCTTATGAATTTGTGTGTTTATTTTGGTTTGTTCAAAGCCAAAGCTTGAACTCAAAAACTTTAGTCAGGATGTTCCCACAAATATGGTAAAAATAACCCCTCAAATCATATGTCCAGTTCAAAAATAGTGTAGTAGAGCTGAAAGTACAGACAACTGCTTTCAAATGCAATAGTACAGTAAAAGTAAAAGAAGTAGTAAGTAAAAGTAAAAGGTATGGAATGACTATTTCCTCCTTTCATGGTCTGAAAACAAGGCACCCCCCGCCTGCACCACTTGGTTACACTTGTACTTTCAGCCATTACTGCACTTAATCAGCATCTGAAGTATATGACAGGATCCATTAGAGCCAACAATTCATGTTCTAGCATATAATGTATGTTCTCCTCCTCTCATGGCATGCCCTAAATGGATAATAGTCGAGAAAGCTGGTTCAGAATCTTGCCCAAGGACAAACTGCACGAGGAATCAAACCACCAAACTCTGAGTAGGTGAGCAGACACTGTACCTGCAGAGTGACTCACACCTGTATTAAACAAAGAGACTAAGTGTAATAATCATAGGCCATATATTATCAGTGATGTAATGTCAAGATGGCAGCAAACGAAGTACAGCTTTTTTTTAATACAGAGAAGTGTTGAGAATTTAATGAGATGACTAAATCCATTTGAATTCTAAGTGAATAACAGGCAGGATCAGATATATTAATTTGAACAGGTGACAGTGAAAAGACCTCTCTCACATAAAGAGGTGATCAGCCGCCCCCAGTCAGTCACAGATTAGACACTCCCTGCGCTCCCAAACCTCTTTTTATTGGGGAAAATAGGATTGAGTTTCCATGTGTATGGAATAATGGAAGATAAATTTGGTTTGGGGAAAATGAATTAGTCAGAACCAAGTGTCACGTTGAGAAATGCGATGTCAGAGGAAGCCCAGAGATGATGATAATAAAGTAAAATGATCAGAGCGCCCCCAACAGTCTCAATAGGGCTAACATGGGGATACACAGGCTGGCGTGGTGCTTATTCAGTAATGTACCATAAACTGATCATCAGCCTCTTTGGGCCAGATGCATCAATCCATGTGCAAAACCGTGCAGGCAAACTAAAACATAGCATGTGTCATTTGTGGGATTTAATACTGGAGACTACGCGTAATATTTCTGCAGCAAAACTCATATGTAAATGAGAGTGTACTGCGGGCGTGAAAATGTGCATGTGGAAGAATGCGATTTGCATTTTTTCCCCCTCAAATTTTGTGCATTGTAACAAAATATATTTATTTTCAAGCTGTGTGAACTAAAGGTAAAAAGTATCTGTTAACTTGAAAACTCATGACATCACAAGGTTATTATTATTATCATAGTGCAACGCTTTATTTAGATTATGCAAATTTCCAAAGGGTAAACACAGTCTCACTCTCAGTTTGAACCATTTAAAATGCATCTGAGGCTTGGTCGATTCTCGCTGTGATTAGTTTTTGTAGTTAAATGAGCTCTCACAATGGCTTCTGACATGTAAAGAAAAAGTAAAAGAGCCAGTGTTTTGAACAACTCTTTGAAAATAACAGATCCAAAAGATTCGGATCCCATAAAAGAGCCAAAAGACCCATCAGTAGTGTTGTGTACTGCAGGTGATGACGCCTTTGCTGGTGGTTGGAGGTAGTTGTGGTGCTGCTGCTGGCGGCACTGACACATTCGCTCTGTCTCTGGCTGTTAACTTGAAAACTTGACAACTCATGACATCACAAGGTGGAACAGAGCATTTTGAGACAGCCTAATAATGCAGGATTACTTAAACATGTGTGATGAGGTAACAACATTCTAACATGGCATATTCATAGGATATACTGTATATGACCTTTAAAATATATATACTGTATGCACATTTTTGAGGACATAGAATGTAGAATGTGACATAAAGTTCATTTACTTATACCACTGTCTCACTAACATGTACTTATCCCCACAGACTCCTGAACCACAGCCTGGCCCTGTCTGTGATCTGGTCAGTGATAGTGGTGTGGAGCTGGAGGTAATCTCCCAGCAGCCTCTATTGCTCAGATATGGTTACACAGTGCTCCTCTGTCGCTGAACACAGAATGAGAAGAGGGCACACAAATTAGACTGGCCTCGCACCGCTGTGATGAGTTTGGCCAACCTTGTCCTCTTCAATCACAAGTTTTTTTGGTTCAGTTTCCCAGGGCAGACTGGCTTCAGCATGGGGTCAGTGTCCACTCAAAGCTTATAAGAGTTCCCAAAATAAGTCTGTCTTGTTCAGTAGTGTAAAAGAAAATGAACATTTGATTAAAAAAGCTGCAAAAAACGCACTCAAGTCCAGATATTCTCACATAAATTATATACTATGACAAAACCTGTTCGCAGACTTAAAAACACTGTACCTGATTTTTACTGTCTTGAAAACTTGAAAAACAGAACTACTTCATAGTTTGGGAGTGCAGCTTATACTCAGATCCAATTTACATGTGAAATATATGCTTTTTTTCTTCATTATTATGCATTTTTTGGTGCAATTTATACTCCCGTGCGACTTATACTCTGGAAAATACTGTAGTTCATTTTAGATCGGGTCCGAAATTATTCCTTACTTACCTTCTGATGCAATCTGAGCATCCTCATTTTTCACAGTGATGAGTTTATAAGTGCATTTCACAACTTTAAGAGGCCAGAGTGGAGTTTTGCTGTGACATGCTAACAACAACTAGGCACGGCAAGGCAAGGGAAGTTTATTTGTATTGCACAGTTCATACACAAAGTAATTCAAAGTACTTTACAGAATACACTGACTTGTTCTCAGGGGAAGGTGGAGGTGGTGGTGCTGCTGAAAGCTTTGCCGGGGGAGGTGGTTGTGGTAGTTTTGGTGTTGATGACACATTGGCTCGGTCTCTCTGTTTCTCTCATTCTCCTTTTCTTCTCTTTCTCTTTGGCTGTGCAACTAGCATGCTAACCATCGGACAGTAAAATGCTTTCTAATTAGTTGCAGATACACACAGCGGATTTACCCTTAAAAATCAGACACAGGCACTTTAATGTAAAAAAAGGTTGCTAAAACTGACAACCAGGTGTCATTTTAAACCTAGAATTGGTCAGGAAATACGTTTGTGCATCACTCAGTCTTAAATCCAATAGAAAATCCCTGTTTCAGTAGATTCACTCTTAATAAATAGAATAGTCCATGATGTAACCTGGCATGTGCATTAAAGAATACATTATTTAGACCATACGTGAGACAAACCTGAAATGCGTGCAAATCATCTGGGAGCCACTTTTGTACGCATACCGCAGCGATGCTTTATTGATTGAATTGACAGACTATCTTGTCCATGTTGATTTGACCATAATCCAATCTCCAAGAATCAATATTAATCAGTGCGCACAAAACTAACATATAAACACACAGATGAGTAGTTTACTGTGAAATACATTTAGTGGACACTGATAAAATACAAAAACATTTGCAGAGGTCAACCTTGCTTAGATCCAATTAAACTGCAGATCTTCGTTGTAATTACGCTGGGCCTGGACTGCGATCTCAGGCTGGGTGCGCTTGATTGATCAGTAGATCGATCAAGCAATTAATCACCTCATTAATTACATTGGCCACAGACTAGAGCAGCAAAAACATTCACACTAGTTTGAACACCTGATTGTGCTTTCTGACACACTGTTAGACATTTTTTTCATACTTGAACAGTTATTGTTGGAGAAAACATAATTTCTGTTCTACAATTATGAATAATACCGCCGCTATTTATGTAAGTGCTAATGTGCACTTAACAAAAACAGTCTTTTGATACATGGTGTCAAAGAGAAGGCTATGAGTGAAAAATACGAAGTGTTATCAAAAGCATTACTGAATTAGAGCTGGGCGATATTCGTTATTTAATATCGTACACTGTATACTGTCCCTGATTTATATCACGATAGATGGTACTATAGCTTGCCCATCTAATTAAGCCAAATCTGCTAAATCTGAGTGAAATTTAGATTTTTCTGTGTGTGTAAAATGATAAAATAATGTTCATTTATTAATTGACAATGTGAATTTAGATGATTTAATTGCAAAATACATCATTAATTAACCAACAAACCTTGCGTCTCCCTCCACTCCGCTTGTACACACGTGTCTGCTCCTTGCTCTGCTTTTTTTCCCTTTATTTTGCCATTTGAAACTCCAAAACACAAGTGAATGCGTGGAACTGTGACAGTTAAGAGTGTTGGAGGGTTTACAGTGAAACATAATGCACACAAATACACACTGAGGAAGCAATTGTTTCTTTCCTCTTTTGCCGGACACACAAAACTCTGCTATAACACATTTCCCTACATTTTGAACTTCTATGCAACACTGTAACTTAAAATACTTAACAGCGCAAAAGTGGATTTCTTCGAAGACAAAATGTTACCCCTTTAATTTATTTTTTGGTTATTTTCCATGTATTACATTATACTAGAGTCTCCATTTTTATATTGATTGCACGTGTGTAAGACTCAACTGCGTTTATTGTACTGTTTTTGCTTATACTGTACAATAATCTACGATATTAGACGATCATGGCTGTTATTCCACTATGTACTAGTAGATGGAGTCAGGAGCTACAACACTGGGCCAGGTGAGTGCCGCACTATCACTCATTCATTCATTAGAACTAAATGAAAGTGACATGTAATCCAGTCCAGCCATAATCTCTATTGCATATTATAATCCTGATCTGCCATGGAACTAAAATGTGCTCTTTGACACCAGATCACTAGTGTTTACCAGTAATGACAGCTAGCTCAAGTCCCCTCAGATAGCATCATATATCCCATAGTGCACTGCTCGTCTCTACTGTTTATAGTTCACAGTTATCATGGTCCTTCTTAAGCTCCTCATCTCTGTTTTATTATTTTCTGCAGTCTTACTAACACAAGCCTATGTATTTACAGTCATTATTATATATTCACTTTATATATTGTTGTTTGTTATACACACCAAAGTTAAAAAGTACAACAGACACACAACACTGTCAATATAACCAAGGTGTGAACATAAATTGACTTCTAACCAGGGCCGGGCCAGCCTATAAGCAGACTGGTTAGGGCCACCAGAGGGCCCCCAAGAGCCCGAACATTTATATTCAAAATAATATATCACATTTTATTGGGCACAGGGCTTGTGTGTTACAGTGGCCTAAACATTTGTTTTGTATCTATAGTAGTGAAATATCTACAGCTGCTACATTTGTTTTTGAGCCGGGCAAAGGTGAGGGCAGCTATGTATTTACACCAGTGCAAGGACCCTTTATAATGTAAATTTAAGCTCACTGTCGCCAACTGGAAGGCATTAAAATCCACCAGAAATAACGAAAAAAAAAATGTCTAACATTTTAAAAAATCTTGACCCCCCCTTATACGTTTGTGACATTCTGGATGTTTCAGTCTGATGTTGGTCATATAAATACAAATATAACTGGTCAAGATGATGAGAGCAGAGTCATGATGTTGTCAAATAGCTGAGCCAGGAGGCATCTGCTGTCGGGGGCCCCAGAGACAAATTCTGCTTAGGGCCCCCTGAAAGCTAGGACTGGCCCTGCTTCTAACCAATACATTACTCAACTATAATACAAGAACACAGTAGTTTTCCAACATAAGCAACAAAAAGGACATATCAACATTAGAGAGACGATCAAAAAGCCATGAGCTCCATGAGCAGGATATCCTTTGTTGAAACAACAGGCGAACTCCTGGTAGAGGTTTGAACATGTGACACAAGTCAAAATATTGTGAAGGTCCCTGGACACCGCTTGCATCCGATAATAGTGTAATAAATCCTGTTGGATACTGGTCACATTAACACAGCAGGTTTTGGAGTTTGGTTTCTCAGTGTGTGGCTGGAGTAAAAAAGGATGATGTCAGTTACAGTTTGAGCATGAGTGAGCGTGTGCAGGCCATAGCAGCAGGGGTCCCATTAGAGCCATCCACTCAGGGAAATACACCAGTTATTCACTGTCTAACATGAGACAGAGGCAAGGTCTAAACTAAAGAGTCAGGGTGTAGGGGCCTTCTGGCTCCATAGGGTCTAAATGCCTGGGGTTTATGTTGGTTATGCATCCCAGGAAGAGGCTCGAGAAAGTCACATAGTGTTGCTTTAAGTTGGTAAGACAAAGCAAAATGAATCAGGGTAACTTTCTTCACCTTGCATCATCAGTGTTTTGTGCTTTCTTTGTAATAACTGATACATCACTGTTTCTTTTGAACCGTTGCATGACAACATCAAATACAACTTGTCAATGGCCAAGTGAATGTCAGGTCACACTCCCAAAAGGGGAGACCACTTAAGGCATTGCCTGGACTAGCAGCAGGTCTGTGTATCCTTGGTAGAAACTTTGCTCTCATTCAGGCACAAAAAGCATAAACAAAAACAAATACACACTCCATCTCTCATCAGAAAACACTGTGGTGAACCTTCTCTTGCTGCAGATTTACAGATGATGCCTAATGAATGAAAAATCCCCCACGGCCGGATCCTCGTCAGCGCTGCACCCCAAAGCAAAGCACCCAGCAAGGTTATTGGAGTTTTATCGTGGAGCACCTCTCAAAGCCCTCAATTATAGTCAAATCATCATAAAAAATGTTGTGCTGTATAACGTGCAACATGATAAACAAAACCTAGGAGGGGAAGAGGGGGTCACACAAGGGCAGCCTCTGTGTGCAGCAGAAAGGCTCATTTGAAAGGAATTGGAAGCTGTTAGTGCTCCAAAATCTGAAAGCACTCGGCTATTTCATTATTGCTAAAGTAACATTTATACACCTGCCAGGACTGTTTTTCCTTTTAAAATTTCATTAGCAGCATGTAACTGTTTCTTCAAACCAGCGGGTGACAAAGAGCAGATAGTCTCAAACCTATGTGTCCATGTTTGAAGATGCATTGATAGAAGATAAATCTCCGAGTTTTGTGTGTCAGTTTGGAGGTATAGTAGTTGCAAATTAAACTACTGCACACCACATCCGGTTTGTGAAGTTTTGCATCATTCTTTTGTATATTTATGGAAGATTGCAGTATGGGAGCAAGGGTGATGTAGGCTTGTGCGCTGAGCATTGGTCAGAATCGTGCTGCCAACTATAAAGAGTGTTCGAATAGGGTTTAGTAAAGAGCGCAGGATTACCCCAACATGCATGATGACATATAAAACCTTTTTAGGCCATGTTTTTGATGAGGGAACAATGGTACAAATGGCTCCAAATGTGGATTTTGCTTAATAACCCCTCTTTAAAGGAGTTACACAGGATATCAACAGTGAGCAGTGTTGTCCTAGATTGAATGATTGATGTTTCATGGACCATGTAAGTGTCTGAAATAAAGCTTTGATGATGATGATGATGATAGTGATGATGATGATGATGATGATGATGAAAATCCAACATACTGCAGTGCTGACTATGAGTCTCTCTCAGATTTTTTCCCTGGGAGTTTGGCAGGAATCATGATTTTTTTTGAGTATTTTTAGTACTTTTTTTTTAAGAATTTCATGGTTGAAAAGTCGCAAGTATGAAGTCTCTCTAGGTTTTGCTCAAGTTGACGTAATGTTGACTCTGCTTCACAACAAAAGAGAAAAAAAAATGCATGCTGGGTTTTGAGGCAGCAGCTTTCTTAGTCCTGGCAGTTTGTCATGAAATATCAAATATGAGAAAATTATATTATTTAATGCTCTAAATGCTCCAAAATCACGCTTTATTTTGTGGTGGCTCTCCCGGTTAAGAGGGAATCCTATTGTTTTCAGCAAATTCGGCAAAAGTTTCTCCTCAAAGATATGATACACTGCCTGGCCAATAAAAAAAAAAAGTCACCACCTGGATTTAGCTAAGCAAATAGGTACGAGCCTCCTATTGGATAATTACTGCATGGGGGATTGAGGTCAGAATGAAAGATGAGGTCAGCTGACTACCTGAATATACCGAATGAGCAGGTTATTCCATCAATGGAAGCGGTTAGACTCGACCATCATCAATGTAAGATCTTGGTGAAAAATGAATGCAACACCGGATGGAAATAAATCCTGTGACATTGCATAAGCGAAATCGAAACAATGCCACAGCGAATGTGCCGTAATCAAAGCTAAAGGCGGAACAACCAAATATTAAAGTGTAAATATTTAGTGGTGACTTTTTTTTTTTGCCACGTAGTGTATAAAGTAGTGTTGATTTGTGTAAAATGTTCTATATTCATGTGCACCAACAACTTAACACCTTACTAAGTCTCTGGGATGCTTTAAAATGGCTCTGTAGTCCGAATAGACCTTATTTGCTGTCAAGATCGCCAGCTCCATACAAAATAATACAACCCAAATGATGATGGCGGCACCCAAGGCAACTTCCGGGATAAGGTGAACATAGAGATTACGGTTTTGTACCATTCTGTCAGCTCATTACTCTGTCAATTAATCTGTAGCTGATAGGCTGTTGGTGTAAAGTACAAAATTATTCACTAGTAGCACAGTTTTTGCTTGTAATCTCACACACTCACACATCCCAACAGGTAAATATTGGCCCAAAGCAGCCACCGTAGCTGTGATTGTTGCAGAGAGGTGAAGAATCGGCCTGTGCTACGGCTGCTCCCCCAGAGAGCGGAGGCATTTTTCACTGAATTATCTGCCCTTAATGACCAGGGGATTGTAATTAAAAGCGTGATTAGGGATCGCTCTTAAGCACCTCATTGGAAATTAAGCACAATCCATTCTGCCTGACAGCCACTTTCAGCAGATACACTTTTGCTGAAACCCAGTGAACAGTGGACTGTGCTGTTTGGTATATACGTCTTTAAGCACTTGTAATAAAAGAGTCAATACGATTATACACATTAGTGAGTTAATGATAACAGTAATGGCTATTAGTGAAGTAGTGTTGTAGAATCTATTTACTGACTTGGCAAGGACTCGCTTTAAAATAGGCATCAAATCTTAACCACCTAGAAGAGCATCTGATATAGGGATTTATTTATGGTTTATCAGTTTGACAGAAAGTTAATACCAGGTCATTGTTCATATAGAAACACTATAAATTTTGTGATTAAGTGCATTTAAAACCACAATTTGTTTATATTTTAAACTCAATGTTTGGAAAAAAAAGAGAAAGAAAAATTAAATTGTCCTAAAAGTTAGTAAGGGTAAAGGCTTGTCTAACATATTCAGGAAGACTGTTTCAGGTTCTGGCTGCACAAAACTGAAACGCTGATTCCCCAGGGTTAGGGTTAGGGTTTGTTGCATTCTGACCCTTTCTGTGTGCATCCTCCAGCCAGTGAAAGTACAGTCTGTGAGTACTGCAGAAACATGCATAATGATCCTTCACCAGTACAGGATCAGTAAACACTTAACAAAACCTACTCCATTATGTGCCATTGATTTGCACTGTGCAATTAGTCCTGACTGAGACTAATATGAACAATGTTGAGTATGTCATCAGTCAGGACAAATCACTCCAGAAAAGAACCAAACTCACAGTAGAAAATAATTATAATGACTCTACTGAGATGTGTAGCTTACTTTCAACACCAAGGAACCGTATACTAACAGAAGAAGCATTTGCAATGGGAGACCTGGCATAAAAAGCCATCATCACAGACCAGCAGACATCACAGTCTGGAAACAGGACGCTCATGACAAGCTGGAAATTTTTTTTAAATTGACTCCACACAACTACAGGCTGCAGGAACATGTAAAACAGGCTAACGAACGCTCCTGGTCACCTTTACTCCACTGGGCACTCACACATTCATACACCGGTGTAAAGACAAGTAAAGTGTCTTGCCCAAGGGCACATCGGCAGTATCCAAACAAAGGAGGGTTGAATGCCTCCCGCAAAGCCTTATCATTCCATTTATACAAATTCTATTGTTCTTTTGTGACAGTTCCAGTCACAGTTAACCATTTAGTGAGTTCTTAAAGGGCAGAAACTGGAGACAATAGCTGTTTACAGTTTTTGTGTAGTTAGCTCCTCCCTTCAGATAGGTATAAGGCAGTGTCCACCACTAATCTGACCAGAGCTGAAGCTGAGCAGCCAAACATCTTCATTCCTACAATGTTTAGTCCAGTTGATAGATTTAACTTCGGCTTATACTATGGATCAGACCTGGACGACGGAGGGACTACACAGACTTCTTAAAGGGCCCCTATTACACTATTTTTGATCTATGTTAAAATGTTGTTTCTTCATTTAAAACATACCTGGAGTTGTGTTTTGTTTCATTCACACAATAATAACACACAATCCCTGCATTTGTTCTTCTCTCAAACAGAAAACACTCTGTTCCACCGTGTGATGTCATGTGGTAATACAGGAAGTACTTTCAAACATCTTCACTAGAATCATTTGGAAGATTTTTGGATGATACGGCAAACAGTAAAAGGAGCAGCTGAACTTGAAAACTACAGCTTCATGACATCACAAGGTGGAACTGAGCATTTTGAGCTTTGGCGATGTAAACAGACTAATAATAAAGGATTTCTTATACAAGTGTGAATGAAGCAAAACACAACTCCAGATTTGTTTTTGAGAAGGTATAACATATATTATGGCTAAAAGCTCACAAGAGTCAGTTTTGTGCAATATGGGACCTTTAACTGTTGGTAAAAGACAGCATTTTCCCCTGAACCAAAAACGACCCTGGCTGAGCCTTTGTAGTACTAGAAAACATAATAATTTTGCATTCAAATGAGTATTTGAGAAATCCATAATCACCTGATTGTTAAAGCTTCCCATTAGAATTTTAAGGATGCACACAATTACTGTACGCCGCACTACTCTCGCAAAGTTCGCTGAAAAGGTCACTCGGATCGCAATGGAAATGAAAATCCTTTAGGAGAGGATTTGCTACCCTTTTGTAACCTTTACACAAGAAATCCCATCGGGTTGACTCATTGTGCGTGGCGCGGTCCTCGTAAATCTATACCCTATTCTATGGATGTCTTTAATCAATAGCTTTGGGCGCTTGTCTGGTCTAATCACCTGGTCACACCCATTGATCATGAACAGCAATTACCAACCACAATAGAATATACGCTCCCTGTATAATTATGTACAGTGTAGGAAGGCTGTAGCCTGTTCTTTTGTGTTTGTAGCAGCAGTGGGAGTAGATGGATTTCGATAGTTTGGTTCTTGGCACGTTGAATTGTGGAGCGCCATAGTTTGCCGAAGTGTGACAGCTGGGGTCAAATGTTCCCACAGGGTTGACCGTCGCCGCTGACCCCACCACAGCTCCAATTTAAAGCCGAGTGGGTGTGAGGGAGGCAGGGGCGGTCTGTCCAGGGAGCGTCCAATGGCCTGTGGATGTGTTCAGGTGACATCTTAACTAAGTCTGTTCCTATCAATTAGAGTGAAGAGACGCGCCGAGGGAGGCTGGAGGTGAGAGAGGGACACAGAGAGTTAGAGCCTGAAACTACAAGGAGCTGGGAATAATAAAACACCCGATATGATTGTGATGGTGTAACGGAAAATTGTCAAGCTGTCTCCGTGGCTTAGTTTGCAAAGCCGGAACACATATGCCGGGCAACATGTCCACATATTACGACTCCAAGTTCCCAGATGTCTTCGGGGCTAATTGATTTTAATTTTATTTTTTTTTTTTTCCAAGTTGCTATCATTTTAGCCAAATAAATCCAAACTGAAATCTTAAAGAATACATATTGTGTTTGTATCTGCTATATAGTTCTAATCTATGACATGATCTAATCTATGACATGATCATGATGTTATTATTTGGACATTTTAAATCACAATATTAATCTAAAACAACTTAAAAGAAACAAGTTCGTTGACTTCCACATTAGAAAACTGCGGTGCCCAGTGGGAGCTGACGTCACCGTGAATGCATCACCACTAAGATGGATCCAGTGGAGAGCTGCAGATCATGGCACTGAGCAGCTGATTGTTTTGTATTTGTACCAAAATGACTACGCGAAACTGCCGAATCCTACATCTATCATAAAATAAAATTGGAGAATGAAGTAAATGCGGAGAACTGGGCGTATATAGTAGATGGTGAAAACAGGAATTGAATGTAGTATGTAAATTTTGCTTAAATATGCACAAATCACACCAAATTTGAGAGTGTAAATGGTGAAAGGAAACGACTATAACACGATTAAAAGCTCTGAAAAGTCATTTAGCAGAATAGGTCTGCTTTAAACCCCCTTTCACACATGCAACCTGACCCAGAAAAGTAATTAGTGCTTTTGCCAGAACAGGATCATGTGTGAAAACAATTGAATGAATGAATTGAATTTATTTTATCATTGTGTCTTGCATACAAATATGCCCAGGCCTTTAATGGGTTTACAAGACGCCATTAACAAAATACAATAAAATACAACAGGCCAGTTGCCAGATGTGAGTTACAAACACAAATGGACTAAACAAACTCGCCTGCCGCTTATTCCAGGCTTTACAGAGAAATGATGCCAACTTATAAACATTAGAATTAAACAACCATTTCATCTTGTCGTCATTACACCAGAACATATCAGGGCATTGGGAGAATGTTTCTTCAAATAAAGGATTTCTAAATTCATCATAAAAAGGGCAATACAACAAAAAATTAGTTTCACTTTCCACTTCTCTGAGCTTAACAAACTTAGTGCCTTAGCCTATTGATTTAGCATAATCCTGCAATGTGTTTTTTGTCCTGTGTTGTTTTTTTCCTCTTTCATTTTGACATAAACCTCCATGTTTGGTTTGATATGGACAATGCAGTCCTCCTATTGGCTAAACCACCTGTCAATCATCCTCATCAGAATTATTTTGTATTTGTAGTCTTGACTGGGTAGGTGACTATCTAAGAAGACCTAGATAAAAATGACATAGGACTCAGATATAAGGGGACCTGCATACCCCCACTGCTGTATATACTTGACTAACACATTGTGCTTACATGTAAAACCATCAGAGAGATTCATTTATGAAGAATTAATAAACAAATTGAGTGTGTCTGTATTAGAACGCTGACATTTAAACACATACAGAGGCCTTAATAGTCGCTCCATCACCATCAGCTCAGATATAGATGTAGTATGTTTCTGCTGGATCAGACAGTCCCCCATCAATCTCTGCTCCTCTGCCTCCTCAACAAAAGGAGGGGAAAGTAAATTGCTATATTTAATTAATGCACTTTGTTTTTGTTAAATCTCAGCAATTCTGAGAAAGAACAAAAGTGACAGCAAAATGGGACCACTCAGAAACACAGGATATTGTTTGAAATGATGAGCAAACATGGCCTTTATTAATAAAGTGTCACAACTTAAATTGTTTAAATTTTTTGATAATTTGAGAAAATTGCCAAACAATTTGTGGTGCACTTTTTGTGACGCTTTATGAATGGTAGATTTTTAGATTGTGTTGTTTTTGTTCTTTGTTCAGTGCTATTTTGTCATTTTAAAGTTTTGTTTCTTTGGTAATTTCACATGCAGAAAATGTTTAGGATGAAGTTTGGGAAGAATGATATAATTTTTGATTTTATATATTATTATAACAATTATACATGTACTAGGAGCTGAAAGTTCGGACACACCTTCTCATTTAAGGTTTTTTTTATTTTTTTTTTTTTTTATATTTACTATTTTCTACATTTTAGATTCATACAGAAGACATCGAATATATACGATGCAAGACGTATGCAATCTCTCAAAGTAACGGTTTTCACTTCGCAGCTGTGTCTTGTCAGGGTCGAGAAATGCTAAAACTCCAAACCAGAGTTCAAAGCAAAGGGCGGTTATTTGTAAGTTGAATAATATTGCGTTTATTTTGTGTTTGCTACATCCCATATGTGTCCATTCATAGTTTAAATGCCTCAGTGAGAATCTACAGTGCAAATAAACATGGAAATAAAGACAAAAAGTACCATATTTTCCGAACTATAAGTTGCACCAGCCAAAAAATGCATAATAATGAAGTCACACTGGACTATAAGTCACACTGGACTATAAGTCGCACTGGACTATAAGTGGTGTTTTTGGGGAAATTTAGAACAGAGAACAGACCAAGAACAGACATTTTATCTTTAAATGCAAATTATAATAGAAGCAATAAAACAGGCTGAATAGCAGTACAGCACGCTAACGTAACACATTTGCCAGTATATTTATTTATTTATTTATTAATTTATTATCAGCTACATGAAGCATAGACAACAAACTGATACTGAATACAAGCTAACAAGTTTACTCTGGATCTCACTCCAAATCACTAAATCCCTTGAATTCTTCACCCTCAGTGTCGCTTCTGAACTCCGTCAACTCTGGAGGTAGATGAAGCGCTGGGCCTCGTAGTAGATACTGGTACACAAGCTTAGAAAGCCCTCCCACGGTCGTCAGTGTGACAATAACGAAGATGTGAAATTATACATTTTAATAATTTCACATATAAGTTGCATCTGAGTATTAGTCGCACCCCCAGACAAACTATAAAAAAAAGTGTGACCTATAGTCTGGAAAATACTGTAACTGAAAAAGTGTGTGCAAACTTCTGACTGCTAGTGTAGTTTTCTTCTAAATGTACTGCGACAAAGCCAATCTAAACTATATCAGTGAGCAGAACCGAGACTCAGCAGGCATTAAAAGGAGAAAATACATAAAAAGTAAGGTGCTATAACACTAACGATTTACTGTTTTTAGGAGGACTCACAATTTACATTTACAGTGTACCTGAACTGGGAGGTACAGACATAAAGAAAGAAAAAGCATTAAAGGTACAAAAAACAAATGATTGGGCCGAACTCCACCCAAACTTTCTAATGAATGTCTAAGTTTGGCAGTCGTGATGGATGAGTGGGGAATAGTGTTTGTCACAAATGCAATCTTCTTTAACTGGCTGTTCTGTTTGGCGTTCGGGGCCAGGCCTGGTGCAGTGTGCAGAGGCAGCTCCAGCGTGGCCCTAATCATGTCATTAACGCTTAATGATCTGACAATTAAGTCGCAGCACACAGCCAGCGCAAGTAACAAATGCCCCACATCAGCAGTGTAAATGTTAATCTGGTTAGACTTGTTTACAGTAACGCTTTACACTATTAGAATAAAACTGATGTATATTTAATTATCTATGAGCGATGTATGGGTGCTCCCCGAGTGACGTGACATGCAGATGTGGCACTGGTCACTTTGTGTCAGCAGAGTACAGGGGGAAAGGGCTGCGGTTTTGGAGCAGGGTCAGGGCTATTAGACAAAATGTGGAATCAAAAAAGGGAAAATGTTTTCAGAGTTATTTCTTAAGACTTAAGTTTTAATATTATGTGCAAAACGTAATATCTTTTGTAATTGCAGTGTATTTCTAATATGGCTTTAGCTTTTGTTGAGCCTTTTTGTCAATGCACTGACCTCTCTAGGCCACCGTCACTGGTAAAAAAATACAAAAAACAAGAAAAAAACATATATAAAGTCAACAATTCTAAATATTCAATGCATGAATGTCTTAATTAAAATGTTATTACTGCATTAAAGGTGTACTGTGTAACTTTTCTGATGTAGGCTCTGCCACCTGTGGAGTTATTGCTTTGTTGGGAGAGCGTAATGCCATACTGTGGAACATATCTGTATCTCTGGAGACATGAAGGTGATACCACTCGGCCAAGTCACAAGACACAGTAAGAATGCATCGTTTTCATGACAATAAAAACATAAATGCAAGATACATTTAATGCCTTACTATGGAACATTCTTGGCAAATCAATAATATTTCCATTGAGACAAAAGCAGGTGGTGTACTCGCCACCGGAAAAGTTACAGTACATAGAGTGCATATTTACAAGAAGAGTGTGATATTTTAAGAATTCTTTAAATAGCTCAATAGTGTGTTTTGTCTGATTTCTGTCCCAGGCACAAATACACACACACGCACACACACTCACACACGCACACACACGTACACACATACATACACACACACACACACACACACTGTCCACATGTCCAGCCCTGAATGAGCTCCTTTCCTCTGTAGTGTGCGTCTGCGTTGGTGTGCGCTGCCGTGCGTGACCCCTCTGCTCAGATCAATAACATGAACAGACTGTGAAGCCCATCCCAACCCAAGCACCACCCACCTCCGCTCTCCAGAGGATTGTCAGCATCATTATCATACATTCCACATTACAGCAGCACCACAAAGACGCAAGGGGTAACAGAACAGTAGAGTGCAAATATGGGTGTTTTTTATAACTAGGACTTTTCCCCAACAGCTACAAGCAACATGTGCTAACAGATGTATGTACTGTATGTATGTATGTATGTATGTACATGTGCAGGAAATACTATCACTGCTGTAGTTTAGTACATTTACCTTTTAAGTGTTTTATTCTCACTACAGTAAATTTCAGACTGTAAGCCACTGCTTTTTTCCCACGCTTTGAACCCTGCAGCTTATACAGTGGTATGGCTAATTCATAGATTTTTATTGGCTAACGGCCACTGGGGGCACTCTCTAGCAGTAAATGCAAAAGTGAGACAGACGTGGGGAAAGATTGTGTGCTGAAGAATACACTAGTTTTGATTTTTCAACTGTCATTTTGCATATCATACACACCCTCATCATGGAAAATACACATGCAGATGATGCAGCTTTTTTGAATGAAAGGCAATGGATCTGGCATCAAAGAAGGAAATAGAGCCACTGAACGTGAGCTTGGCATCAGTGAATCGATTGTGCGATGTTGGGAGTGGCAGCGGGAAGAACTTAGTCAGTGTAAAAAGACGACAAAAGCGTCTTAAAATAAAACTCAAAAAAATGTTCATCTTTGTGTAACACTGCCGATGTTAGACTGTATAAAATATCTCATGTTTGTAACAGCATAAAAACCTCTGGCTTGTACTCAAGTGCAGCTTATATATGTGCAAAATGTATTTTCTTTTAAAATTTACTGATGCAGCTTATATTCAGATGCGCTCAATAGTCTGAAATTTGCGGTATCTACAAAAGGTTAATCTAGACTCATTCTTGTCAATCCAGCATGTTTTAGCAAAAAGGTACCCTTTACTGAATGGAAGGCAAATTACACTTAATTTGTAGGACTGGACAGATGTTTTTTGAACTAAAATGTCACAAAGTACTTATGCAGGAGTTTCAAAATTACGAAAAGTTATGACTGTTGCCATAGTAAAAACACAATATTGTATCTTTTGAATGGTCAGTAAGGTGAAAGGCAGGAAGCTGAAACCCATGAGCACAATAACCTGGCCATCAGCAGTAGCCCTGCAGGGTGACTTGACTACACAGAGAAAAAGAAGGTTGAATGCTGGAGCACAGTCTGTAATTTTAGATGTTCCAAAACTGCAAAGATACTGCAGCTGTAGCAAAACAGTATAGAGGCAACAAAAGAGCATCAGTCACATTCACTGGGTCAAAACCAAAGAGAAGAGAACAGAGCGCTCCACAGTGGAAGCAGGGCAGGAAGGGAGTGAGAGAGAAAGACAGGGAGGGGAGGGAGAGCCAGAGAAAGAGAGAGAAGGAGTATTTTCACCTTGAGAGTGCTCATCCATTACAGGAGGCTGAGGCCCGCTCTGTCACACTGTCACACGGATGCCACCTCTACAGCGGCAAAAGGTCACTGCTCTGCCTCACACAAACACGCACACCTGTACACACACATAAACGCACACATAAGGGCTGGTGTATTCACTGGTGCACACATGGGCACTCTCCCATCTGTTAGCCCGGCACTGACAAGTCACTGCTGCCATGCCAACAAATACAGGCCCACATATGACTACAGCAGGCCAGAGACTACAACACTGCTAAAACACCAGTCTTTTTTACAGTGTTGTGTGGCATCTAACAAGAGTTCAGTTACATTAGTGGGTAATATCTCTTTGAATAGTGCTGTTTTTTTTATAGATCAGTCTGGGATTACTTCATAAATTAAATAGAAAGTCATTACAGCATGCCATGGCGTAATTAAAGTGCATATGATAGGTTAGGAGGTCCAAATCAGTCCACACAAGGTACTACCTCCCTAATAGTGTTGAGTTAAGGCCAACGCACTCCACAAGTATCATTTCTAGTCAACTCTAGCTTTACCTATCACTCTCACACACTAAAAACATCAGATACGATTTGAATTTTATTTATCAAGAGAGCATGTAGCTCATAGCCGACCCCTATCCCCTAGACCTGAGGCACGGCAAAAACCGCCATGAATCACAACCGTGCCAAACGGACCAAGGCGATTCAGTCTGGGCACCATAGAAAAACGACTATGGTCTTGTTGCAGCTTTTGTATATTGAAATAACATTACCTAATACGAATAAAATTGCTTCCAGTGCAGCTCTAAGTAGATCCAAATATGCATTCAAATACACTAGTAATTCAATAGTGCTTTTGAGAGCCATACAACACAGCTGCCAGGAGAGATCACGGTGCCACTATTTTTCCCCATTGAAGCGAACAGCGCAGTGTTATTGGTGCCACTGCAACAATAACTCAGGGAAATGTGCAACTCAAGGCTTTTGCTTATTTTTAACTTTTTAATATCAACTCTGCGCCATCCTGTTTCTTTTTTTCTATCTTTGTTATTCAATTTCCCATCTTATCGAGTGGAAGCACAATATTCTCCAAGAAAAGAGTGCATGTTTTACTCATATTTAAGTTACCTTTCTTCAGGAATAAAACAACAATTATGCCATTTCTGAGGTGTTAAAAGCTCTCGTAATGGATCTGCAGGAGGCGGGACAAAAACCTGTTGTCATGGGAACATCTTTCTGGCACCGAAGATTCCCAGGTGCAGAGCTGTCAGAAATAGAAACCCTCAAAAAGTAATAAATAAGTCATGCTAAATACAGTCCAGGCAAGTACTTCTTATTGACTGAGAAAGTTTACTGTCTAAAAGAAATATTAACAATAGAATTAGACTGAAATGAACCAAAACTTTGTCTAACCCCCATTTCAACCCAGACTAACACCCAGATAGCTCTAAAACATAAAAAAACAGTCTTAACAAAAGCTAAAGTTAAACTCTATCCTCTAAAATATGACTCAAATAAGCACCATTAGTAATATATTTGACACCAAGCCTCAATTGCTTTATTTAAAGATGATACATGCAGTTTTCAAGTAAGGATAATGGTGTTATCTTTTAATAGAAGCAATAAGAAGAGCGTCCCACTTAGTAACAACAACAGCATAGCCACTAATTCTCTGTATACCGGAACACTAAACTGAATTATTTACATCACAAGGGTTTTGGGCCCATAAATAAAATTGAAATGAAACAATTTCCATGATTTCCAACTAGGCCTGTTTCCACCCAGTTTGACTCCTAGCCATCCATCCATTTTCTTCCACTTATCCGGTGTCGGGTTGCGGGGACAGCAGTCTAAGCAGAGACTTCCAGACTTCCCTCACCCCAGCCACGTCCTCCAGCTCCTCCCGTGGGACCCTGAGTCGTTCCCAGGCCAGCCGAGAGACATAGTCCCTCCAGCGTGTTCCCGGGACCTCCTCCCGGTGAGACATGCTCGGAACACCTCCTGAGGGAGGCATCCAGGAGGCATCCTGAGCAGATGCCCGAGCCACCCCAGATGGCTTATCTCAACATGCAGGAGCAGTGGTTCTACTCCGAGCTCCTCCCGTGTGACCAAGCTCCTCACCCTATCTCTAAGGATGCGCCCAGCCACCCTGCAGAGGAAGCCCATTTTGGCCGCTTGTATCCGCGTCCTTTCGGTTATTATACAGAGCTCATGACCATAGGTGAGGGTAGGAACATAGATTGACCAGTAAATCAAGAGCTTTGCTTTTCGACTCAGCTCTCCATGGAAGGTAGTGCAAGGAGATCTGGGCAGCAGTCGAAGGCGGTGACCTCGGCGACCGGATTTCTGGACATGGAGACTAGCTTGACTCCTCGCATGTAGATTTATTTTATTTTTACTGGCAAATGTGAAACCAGTTCCCCGTGTCCCCTCCCCCTCACCTGGCCTTTGTTCACCTGTGCTCTCTGGTCTTCTGTCAGGTCAGAGTTGGCACACTGTCAAACAGCAGTAACACAGACTGCATCTTGTGGTGTTATGTGAGAATACAATAAGCGCCTGGGTTACAAATCTAATTACAAATTTGGACTTGTTATTATTATTAGTAATTATCTGCTTTTATGTAGGCTATCTTTATCTTTGTGCATAGGAATAATCCCCCCTCTGGCCCACTGTTGTCACAACCACCACCTGTTATGCCTGTGAAAATCCGATGATATATAGTGGAGAATAAACAGAGTTTCAGATGGGTGGAGAGGGCAGAGGGTTGGATTGGGGTGAGGTGCTTGGTGGATCTGGAGAGAACAGGTGGTGTTATTATTCCAGCACAGCGCTTTAGAGCTATGAACGCTGAGCTGAGTGTCCGGTTAGCTGTTACCTCGCAGCTGCTGGCAGGGACCCGCCTCAGAGCCCCACTCAAGAGCATCAATAATGCTAAACGCTCTGCAGTTTGGAGATCAGCATGTTAAGCCAGTACCGACCCGGCTTATGTCTATCTGACTGCGCTTTTATTAAGTTCGGAGGTTTTATGTTCCCCTCTACCATCTTAACCTTTTTTACTTGTCTATTTGTTTTTGTTTTTTTCCACTCTCATTACAATATATGTGCAGCAGAGGTAAAGCATAATTGCAATGTGCAGGGTAAACACAGCTATGTCCAGACAATATTTATAGTTAAATGTTATTATTTTGGTTCATGGTTGGTTTATTGTCTATTTTTTTTATACAAAAGCCCATTTTTTTTAACCCCCAGAAGAGTTTTCCATAAATGTGCACTCTTGGTAATGCTGTGGTAATAATGCCATATTTTAATGGCGCCATGATGTCTAGTGGACTAAAAATTCCATTCAATGAAGGTAGGAAGGAAAAACTACACGTCAAAACAATTACACGGAAATTTTAAATATTCAGAAACATGCCTTCTTTCTGTGACACACGCACCCTCCAGCAGAAAAGTTATATTTTTAAATAAGATTGATCGTTTCAGGTAACTTGAGTGTTGGGTAGTATAGCTATAATTTAGAAGAAAGAGCAGTAAAAGAGGTAATATTGGTGATAATAGTTGTTTTAGCACTGATGGTGGTAGTAACAGTAAGTACACCATACATCTACATGAATTTATGTCAAGTTTTTGCTAAAGTTTGGTGTCTTATCCACTTTGCTCTGCTATTCCTTTAAAAATCACATTTCTTCTTTCTCCAAAAAAAAAAAATGGACTAGACAAATGTTAGCTCTCCTTTTCATGCTCTGATACAAATCATAGGCCCTTCAAAGCCATATCAATTATTCCTAATGCCCTCCAAATGGTGATCAATGTGTCTGAAGTGCGGCCGCTCCTCGGCGGCGTCATTAATTATCCACAATAACAGTAAAGAGTGAGAGGTATTCAGATTTATTACAGCGGCCTGGATCTAGCGCACACGGGCCGCTCAGATAACACAGTGCTGATTAGCAGGCTGATTAACACAGGCCCATAATGTGGGCTCTAAATTACAGCTTAGACCCACACCTCTGCAGAGATGATCGTCACAAACTCTGATCTGTGTCGGCGTTTGGTCCAATAAAAGTTCAGCAATAAGATGTTCAAGGCTGACGAGGCTCTGAGGGCATGCTATTTTTATACCTTATCATTGCCATTTTTCTTCTGTCAGCAGATGGCACAAGAGCTCCACCAACTGGTGCACTGAGGAGTGAAGCAGCATTAAGGTGCACGCTGGTTAGTCCCACAAGAAGGTTCTCACAAGGTTCTGCAAGGTGTATGGCCTACTCAGATAATTTTTGATAGACAACAATAAAAACCCTAAACTACCATTAGTAGTAGTAGTTAGTAGTTTGTCAAACTATTTGCGTACATATTTCCTGTTTTATTGGGTTTTTTGAAGGTAAATCTAATGATGATTATTCACGCTTAAAATCTCCCCAAATTAAAGTTATGTTTTTCTTGTATTAGAGGAAGTTTTTTGTTCATTCACAATAGTTTTTTTGTGTCATAATCAACCAAATTTCTACCTGCAAACAGTAACACAACAAAATAGAATTACTGGAAAGTGTAGTTGAGGTCTAGGTTTAAATCTGAATGATTAAAGAAACTGACTGTATTTTCTGCTTACATATATTAAAGACATCCACAGCTAAAGAAAAGCTTGAATTAGTTCGCCTTCACCAGACATGACACACACAGTGCACACACAGTGCACACACAGTGCACACACTACAGTATGTGTCAGTAGGCTGATCAAGTGGACACATGACATGTCGGCCTAACTTACCCATAATTCATTTACTTCTGCACAAGCTTATATATTCTCACACTGACAGCTCCACTCACCTGGATTGGAGCTTGCCATCTTGATGGTTTGGTTTCACTGCTGCTGATGTAATGCTATGTAAGTTTGTTTAAAGCCTGTGTTTATTTATTGTGTTATAGTGATACTGGCTCATTACTGCAGAAGTGTTAATTGCCATGTGTCTCTGGGGAAAGGGGGTCTGACAGTTACATTTGATTTTTCTATCTTTCTTTGTTTTGGTACATTGCCTTTACTAGATGGGCATTTGCTGATTTGTATGTCGTTACCACATAATTTGATAATAACTTCTACCACAGTAATATTAAAGAGTGTAATTTTACTTCTATGGGGGATTAACTGATCACCATGTTGCCTTTAATTGTTTTGAAAATGCTATATTTGCTGAAAACAACGTATTAACATGTTTTACTTTCATTTTTGACACTCTGAGTCTCCCCTCCCTTTGGTCTCTATGTCACTCCCCCTTCAGAGCACTATCACAACACAATCAGTGTGAATGAAGCTACTGCACTGTGCATCAGGTTTGTTAAGTTGATGTGTACAGTTTTGTTTCATGTTTCATGTGGGCGGAGCATTGGGCACAATCTTACAGCTAACCGTAAGGAGGGTTTGAATAAGGCCCGGGAAAGATCATTAAAATACTCAAACATGCATGGATGACATCTAAAATCTCTTTAGGCATGTTTTTGATTAGGGAACAATGTTATAACATGGTAGAATGCTCAAAAAATTGAATTAGAATAAAAGCCCTTCTTTAACACCAAAATATGTCTTGGGGAGTTATAATATTTCTGACCAAAAATAAACCTGCACACATAACCATGCAACGGCACAATAGGCTATATGAAAGTTTCTCCAACTGCATGCTAAGAAAACTTAGACCATATCCCTGTAGGCTAATAATTATTCCACTCACAGTGACTTTGTTCTTGACACATCTGTAAGAACACAGAGCTTGTGTATTTAAATTCCTATTTCCTCCCCTCTTCTTTTTCTCTTCTTGTTTCAAGTTAACTAAGGCAGAAAGACCAGGATCTGTCTGCAATTTCAGTTATTTAAATAATGAAAAATGCAGCCAACACAAAACAAACAATAGTGCCTTTAATTAGCCTGTAATTTAACACTTTCAGAATAATGCTGCTATGCTGAAATTACTTGACGTTAGCATAAATTAGCATGTCCAAAAATACAGCACACCAACAAGCTAGGTAGCTAGAGTTTAAAGTGTGGAATTGTAGAATGTATTGCGAGTTGCAGTAGTAATAGGTGTCAGGACTGGCTCCGGTCTGAGAGAAGCCTGAGACAAGTAAAGGTTAATAGTATCTAAGAATACTTTGCATTTGCCATCATTCTCCCTGGCCCACCTTAAGGTTCTGTGACCTTTTGTTTGCAGCCTAATGAAACTAATGTAATAAATCACCGCTTGACACACCTATTCGCTTTGTCTTAGTCCAAGTTGTATTTACCACAGCTACAAGTCTATAGACGCCACCTCCAGGTCTATTGCTAGTCCTTCTTCAGCTGGAACCCCCCTCTCTCTCTTTCTCCCACTCTCTATGTGAACTTCAGGCCTGCATTAATAACAGTGACAATCCAAACAGGCTAGATAAAGGGAAATGAAGATGGGAATCCAAGTGTCTCACTATGTGCACTTTATCATAGCATGGACAGGCTTTTAAACCAGGAGAGGGTGGCCCCATAAGATCACTGCACAAGAGCTCAACTAAAAAGGGGGTGGAAATAAAAGAAAAATAGCATGTGTGGTACATGAAAGTGCAGGCAACAAATGTAACTTTTAATCATGTGATGAATCTGGATATGTAATTTACCTTCTTCTCCTGATCAGGACATTAGCTGCAGTGACTCTGGTGTAATTGGCGCCACTGTTGGGCTGTCAACAGATGGTGGTAAAGATTAACGATGCCGCTAACGAGAATGGGAAAAATATCTTATTTGTAGAGACACATGTATCTAAATTAAACTTTTTGATTGAGAAGTTAATTAGTTCTGCAGAGCACTTGTCATCTTTGGGCATGTATTGTGATTAAAAGTTGAGGGGCAACTACGAGCCCTGTGGGATACCCTTGTGTGGATAGATGTAATTAATTTGCATATTCATTCACTTTGGAAAATTTACATCAAGCAGACATCCATCTAAGTCAGTGGGTGGGGAGTGCTTGGGAAAAAGACAATTTGACTCATTGGACAAGCGTCTGGTGCTCAAATGTCTTTAAATTGTTATTTATTAGAAAGGTGACAAAATACGCAGTAGATCACAGTTTGTTGTTTGTTAGATTGGTGTTCACAATGTCTGGTCTACATGCTGAACTCATGTCATGCAGCAGGTCCTACTGTATGACAATGGGAGAATGCAGGCACCGTTTCCACTGTTCGTGCCCCCTGGTTCTGCATAGTTGCATGTTTTATGATTTAAAAGTGCAGTGCGAAACTTTTCTCTTGCCTAGCCTGGCCTGATCTCCATGGAGATTATTTTGTCTTTGCCTATAATGATTCACAGCATTGCATAAAATATCTTTCTCCATGGAGACAAAAGTCAGATTTGTGAAGATGGGAATTCGCTCACAGTAACAATCCAATAAAATTACATAGAAAAATTACATAGTGCAACTTTAATGCTTAAGGTTCATAGAAATTTTTTTTAATTATACAGACATTACCCATAGACTACCATCTAATATTCCACTTCAGCTCTTCTGTACAAAAAAGAGCAGTACTTACTTTTTTTTACAGCACCGCACATTGCCACCACTTGCAGAAATTCTTTAAAGCAGTCGACAGTAAGTTCTTTGGGAGCAGATTGTGCCTGACTCGCTGTAATAATTAGCAAATGCGGTGACACTGGGCAGCAGGAGGACACATCTTCAGTGCTTTTAATTGGAACAACATCTCACCGCGCAGAAGCATCGCACTCATGCCATCAGCCGCCTCTCCACTCTCACTATGGGCTCTCTTCACACCCTCAATTAGCTCTGACCGATCACTCACCCAATTGAGTATTTTTGTGACTTTGTGCATCTCGCTGAACATTCATCTGCCTTCTAATTAGTGTAGGATTAATTAAGACGAAGCGAAGAGGTTACTGACCATCACCTCTCCATCTCACACTTTGATTTGGAAGACAATCCTTGTAATGAAATTTACAGGAAAGGGGGTGAGCGGTGCAGATGTGAGCAAGGGTATTGTTTGAGGCTGTTTGCAGTGTTAAGTAGTGGAAGTAGAATTTAAACTTTTATGTAAATGCATATTGTTTGCTTCCTGTTGTAGAATCTTTTAGAAGTTGCAGTTCATAGTCTTAAAGGGGTATTAAGTTTAGGTAAAAAGTCTTTAACTGAACCTGGTCGGCAAGATGAATTCTTACAGTTCACAAACTCTGAATCTATCTAGATTGGGTCACAGTTCAGACCAATGACAGGGCAGCAAAAACAACCTCTTTTATCGAAAATATAACTTTTTTTTTTTTTTTTTTAAATGCACAGAGGGAAGCTTTTTGTGCATCTGTGAAAATAAAAGATGTATGTGCTTTTCTCTAAATAATTTTAACAAAACTTTGGTTTCTCAGCTTGTTCTGCTGCTGTGGTGCTTCAACCCATCAGATTCAAAGATTCATCATGACGTTCCGCCTTTTACCGACTGAGCTATTCCAGATCAATTCAAGGTGATATCCATATCAATCTGCCCTGAGCCAAGTTACCTGAGACTTCTTTTTTTCCATGGAGATGTTGTTTTGTCTCCACAGAAAGGAATAAAAACCTTGCTATCTTCAAAGTACCAGGTGAAGTATTTGTAAAGCAATGAAAACACTTGTACTCATGAGAAGAGCAAGTACCAAGCCCTTCACCAGAAAACTTACATAGTGCACCTTTAATACCTCATCACAAAACCTCATCATTTAGAAATACCTTTGTATGGACATGTGAGGAGCTTCAAGATTAAAAAGAGGCAAACCCATTGTTGAATTGGTTTGAATGAATCTGACTTACTTCCCCTTTAATTCCAGTGCTGTGGTAGTTCATTACAATCTTGCAGTGCAACAAGCAGAAAGAACAACCAATACAAAGAGCCTATCCATCCGGAGAATCTTATCTTGTGTGTGTTCCTTCCCAAACTGTGAGCGATGATCGGGGTGCCCATGCATGGCTCCTGTGTGCTCTCCTCTCTGCTGTGTTCAATGAGACGCGTAGGGTGTCATTTCTCAGGCCTGTCCCCTCACCCCCCCACGGGCTGCAAGTGGAGCAAACACAGTCTTCAGTCAGGGGCGGGATGCTGTGAAATTGTCTCCAAATGATAAGCCTCTATTATAGCGGCCGATGTGTGCCCTGTAGGTGAGTAGTTGTGCATGTCTCAAATGGAGAAGGAATACAGAGATTTAGCAATGTCTGTAATGAATAGATGTTTTGCATGGGTGTGCCATGTTGATTATTGTGGGAATATATTTGAAGGTTGGATAGATTCAAACAGCCTTTCTAACATGTTATATCATCGTTTCCTCATCAAAAACATACCCAGAGAGGTTTTAGATGTCGTCCATGCATGTTTGCGTATTTTAGCGATGTCCCGGGCCCTATTCAAACCTTCCTTATGGTTGTTGTAAGATTCTGTCCAATGCTCAGCCCACGAGCCTACATCATCCATGCTCCCAAATGACGATCCTCCATAAATGTATAAAAGCAGGATACAAACTGTACACAGCAACCTGACAAACCTGATGCAATGTGCAGGTTTGTTAGCAGGATGTACACTGATTGTGTTCTGATAGTGCTCTGAAGGGGGAGTGACTTAACACAGGGAGCAAAAAGAGGGGAAACTCAGAGTGAAACTTATAAAACATGTTAATAGGTTGTTTTTGGCAATCATATAGCATTTTATAATCAATAGCATATAACACGGTGATGTAAATATGTTTTGTGTTAGCCATTAACAGAGGCTTTTCACAACAACAACTAGCATGCTAACAGCTCACCAGACTTACTTCCTGGTTTGCAGATGATTTAATAATTAGATGCAGACAGCACACAACAGTTTCATTTTGATCATAAGAGCCGCTTTTATATATGTAGCTGTACTGGGGGCAAGCAATTTTACTAAAAAAAAAAGTCTGTATGGGAGTTTAAAGGATTAGGAATGTCTCAGTTTTAGTAAAGTAGTAAAGTAGTAAATGATGGACCCTGAAAAGACTTTCCTTCGCAAAGAGTTGTGCCTTGGTGATTCTAGTAGTTATTCCAAAATGTCCCTGTAATGTTCTTCATCTTAATTCAGATAATTTGTTTCTCGCTACTGATAAGTGCAATGTGTTTCTTTTATCTGATCATCTCAAAATAGCATTACTCAAGGAAGCAGAAGGCTCACAGTTGAAAGTTTCTCCCTGTGATACTTTAACTTAAAAACAAGAGAAACAAGCATCTGTTGGACTAATTAAATTGGACTCAAGTGTTTGTGAGAATGTGGTGAGAACAGATGACAAATATGCACACATGCTCGGCAAAACTTCAGCAAACTGTCCAGACGCAGCCACTGCATGATGTGTTCAGCGCACCAAAAAGAGAGATTCTGCATTTAAAACACTCAAGTTAATTAGAAAGACAACAGGCCTGTTATCAGCTCCTCTCAGCTCATATGTCTACCAGATAACAGCACAGAAAAGGTCTGCTTGTTTACAATGAAGAGGCCAAAGCTTTATCTTGGCACATATGTCGGAGTTAGAGTAGCACACTTATCAAATACTTTCCAAGAGATGAAATGAGGGTCACTCGATCAGTTTCAGATGATTGAAAATGGGAATGAATTCAGTCCGTTGTCAGTATTTAATTATATTATTGCATTTTTTCTCCCCATACTTCTAGAACTGCACAGCTGTCTTTACATTTTTCTATACAGTCCAGGTGGCAGAGTGGTTAGCATTCTCACTAGGTTTGACCCCCAGAACGCTCGGGGCTTTCTGTGCTAAGTTTGCATGTTGTCTCCATGTCTGGTTAGTTTTCTTTTGTGCACTCCAGTCTCCTCCATGAACTCAGAACATGCACAGTAGCTAAAATCCTCCAGCTAAGGTATTCCTGATAAAGCAAAAATGTGGATATAGATCCCTGGGCGTAGCACTGCTCCTGCTCCTTGAAGGATGGGTCAAATGTAGAGGAATTTGACAAATTTGCCTCTGGGGACAATAACTTGCACCTTAATTAACCTTAATGTGAGGCTTGCCACTTCTGCCACACAATAAAATAACCATGTTTAATTACTTTATTACTCTCTGAAGCAGATAGATTTTTGTATTATATATTTGAGTACTGGAGTCAGCTGCCAGTACACACCCCCAGAATGATCCTATATTTTATGGATGACTTTCTGGAGTAAAGCTTTCTCTCACACACTAACAATGCACACAGGTATGATGTCCCTATCCTGCTAAATCAGCAGACCTTAGCACTGTGTTTTCCTTAAGCGCATTCCTGACAGTGAAGAATGTGTGTATTCCCTGCTTCAGACTGCTGCTGTATTAATATATAGGGGAGCCTTTTACTTGAAGAAAGATAGTTGTATTGCAACTGCATGCATGAGCTTCTAAATAAGAGGTATGAACTATGGACTTACTGCCTATAACCGGACGTTGAATTTATCCACTTATAGCTCTCTCACTGCCTCTATTATCTTTGATCAATGGCTGGTGGTGACTGGAGGGGTCCCCCATGTGTTGAGGGGCCAATCTTCCTCCCCTCACCAGCTGGCCCCTATAAGCCCACCTCCAAGACGGATTGAAAACACTAGTGCGGGGTGAGGCAGTTTACCTGCACAACCTGGCAACTCCGCGGGTCCCACCACACCAGGCGGCCCGCTAACAGATGGGCACAAATGTTATAGCCCCCCGCCAGCCATTTGCTAGCCACTGGGTTGATAGAAAGAGCTTTAAATCCCTTTTTTCTTCAATACAACCTGGTTTGCTGGCCTAAGCTGAAAAGGGCTAATTGTATACGTTTAAATAATGTAAACGAGACGGTGGAAAGTTATGGGCTGGTAAGTTCAGGGCCTGCAGGTGGTGTGGAAGAAACGTGCTTCAGTAACACTGCACACAGCTGTACCTACACATGCATCGTATAAACACAGATAAAAATCTGAGAATAGATGACTGCACCTGCTGTGTCAGATGGACAATAATGTTTTTATACTATTAATGCAACAGTGCAGCTTCAGCTACACACTCAGGTGGTCCTTGTGAGCTTGGGTTTCCTAAATGAGAATTCAGGGGTCCCATTTGTTTGCATGCACTGAAATCCCAACTCTGAAAGTTAGGATTTTGATGTCACCAATAATAATAATCACTTACACTGTTGAAATTGTATTTGGAGTGATTGGTGCATATTTGGGCAGTCTTTGCTTATTTTCAAGATGCCATATTGCTGATAAACCCCTGTTTTCACCGTCCATGGTATATGCCCATTTCTCTATACATACATTGTTCTCAAATTTTAGTTTCTTAATCGGTTATAAGTGTAGGAATTGGCAGAGTCGCGTAGACATTTCGGCACACCTCGCTAACATGATGTGCAGCTATCCATCGAAGGTGCCAACTCGTTGTGATGATGTTTACAGCAATGTTGGCTCTCATTGGGCACCACAATTTTCTAACGTGGGAGTCAGCAGACTTGTTTTAATGCTATATTAAATCTCCAAATTATAATGTAATGATTCACCGGTGACATAGATTATAACTATACAGTATAGCAGACACAAGCATAATCTCTTCTTTAAAAGAACTAAAAAGTAAGATTTGTTGTTGTCAGCCTTCTCTAAAGCTCAACATTTTCAGTTAGCTAATGTTTATATTTCAATGACACTGTATAACTTCACTAAGCATGCATTTGCCCCGATAATTTATGTAGCATAACTGTAGCTTCACCAATATGTGAACGCACCTGTCACCTCTATACGAACTTGGTTTGAAACTATGCAGGAGAAATGTGTATTACTCTCTGATTTTAATCAACTTTTGCTTAATGCAGTGGTAGTTGTTGGTATTATTAAAATACATCAGCATGGAACATCACGCAATCTGCAAACTCTGCTATTTGTCGCATTGGCCACTGTGTTCAACTGTCATTTTGTATGTACTGATACAACAACACATCTCTTAATCAATAGCTCTGGAAATTACTTATAGATTTTAGAGGCAGTTTTATCCAGTGGAGGATGACTAGATTACCCTGTGTTTATTGAGTTATTTCAAAGAACTGCTAATCAGAAACACATTATAGTGAATGTAACTTCTCAAATTGTGATTATGAGGGCGAAAACTCAAGGTCAGAAGAAGAGGATGGTGATGAGATAAGGCATAAATTGGAAAGTCTCTGTGTGTCATTGAAGTGGGCCCCTGGAGCTGGTCAATAGAGACGACCGCTACAGTGCTAAAGTTTGAACTATTCCCATTACCTCTGCCTTCTCTCCAAGTCAAGCTTCAAATTGTCATAATAACAACATAAAAATGAAATGTAGCAAGATCCTTCATGCTTTGTAACCAGAAGGCTAAAGTCCCTTTTGAAACACTCAAGTCTGGCTAAAACAAAAAAAACAAGAACAGTGACTATATGAATTTTATTTAGTTAACAATGATAAAACAGTGCTAGTTTTTTTTTTTTTTTTTTTCTATTGACAGTAGATCCCAATACTAAATTAGCATCTCAAAGTGCTACTTGCCAGGTTGAAGTAGATCCGTACAAAGTGTTTCATTGGTATAAAGTGCAAAAAATGCTTTTGCTTAGTTGATGCATTTGTTTAATTTTTCAAGGTCACTCACACTACTACAAAAATATTACAGAATGAGAGTTATGATCAAGAGCTACAAAGCAAGAACAATAATTGAGCAGCAGGGGCTCACTGTTAACAAAATGACAAATTATTATTCAACTTATCAGTCAAAATAGAACAATGTTAAGCCTTGACAAGACCATTTCTCACTGGGGCTCAGGGCGCGACCGGAGGAGCAGCCGTCACCTCTACTGGCTCCGCAAAACACCTTAAGCCTGACAGTCAAACACAGGGATTAGAAAAGTCAGCTAGTATTAGTACAAAAAGTTAGTCTACTTACACAGGCCACACTGGTACGAGCAAACAGCCGACTACAAACAGCCCGACTACAGTGACAGCTGCGTTTACAGACCCACCCGGGTAGGGAATTACTGTATCGCTAACCACTGTGTTACATTTTATTGTGGCAACCGCTTTAATTCCATGTAGTATATACCCATCTAAGAATGATTTTCTCTCTCAAACCAGTGTTTCAACTCAACACTATCAATATGTCACTATTTATTTCAGATCAGTTTAGATTTCATTACTGTAGGTCTAAGCATTTTAAAATCAGAATATCATTTACTTTCCCCATAACATATATTTTATTTGGACTAGTGTTATTATCTGGTTTTTATTCAAACCTGATTACAACGGCAATGGGTGGTGTGAAGCCAGTTAAATAGAGCTAAAATAATATGTAATTAAATACAAAATATAACTCCAGGCATGGATTTTATGAGGAAAAAACTAACAAAAAAAGAGCATAGTACCTTTCACTTTTACTATAATGCTAGCTGAAAGTAAAGAGTGTTAATTACCCTGTACATTCTTTTTCTGTTGTTATAAGAGCATTTAATCGAGGTCTCCAGCTTGAAAATAGTCATTTAGCTGCAGTGCGCCTCCTCGCCTCAGAACATATAGACTTATAATATATGTCTCATTCTTAATACCCGTCTGGTAGGTGTGCAGCATATATATGGGTGCACAGTGTGTATAGACCATTAAATAGGGAAAAAAATCACAATATGATTTTATGAGCAGTGCAGGGAACATAGTATGCAGCGGTATACACTAAATTTCCGATGGCGGCCATTGTGGCAGCCCGGGAAGAATGCACAGACTATATTATAACTGCGATCAGACACCCTCCACTCCATCATTACCTATTCAGAGCCCGATCCCGCTGACTATCCAGGGACTCATTACTCCATTGCTTTGTGAGGCTGCAGAAAGAGGTGGGGTGGGAGGTGTGGGAGTTGGCTGAGGGTGGGAGGGGTGAGAAGGAGGTGGGTGTCTGAAAGAAAAATTCAGGAGAGGTGACCCAGGACACCTGCTCTGACATGCTGCGTCCATCAACATGTGCACAGACTAAAGGTAGTGTGGAAGGCCCGGTGGAGTCTGTAATTATTATTCTATACTGTCAATGCAAGCAAGGGTTTTTACTAGTGTGTATGTGGAGATCTTTAGTATGTTTATGTTTATTTTTTTCATTGTCACTATTTATGGTAAAGAAATGTGGTCTGCAATGTGAAATTAAAGAAGGGGTATTTTCCCTGCTCTGGCGAGTCCCTGCCTCAAATGAAGGAGATCGGGTATCTCACGGTCTTAATCACAAGTGAAGGAAGGATGGAGGATATGATGTGCAGGATGGCTGGGCGCTCCCTTAGAGGTACGGTGAGGAGCTCAGACACATGGGAGGAGCTTGGAGTAGAGCCGCTGCTCCTCCATGTTGAGAGAAGCCAGCTTAGGTGGCTCCTGGATCCGTCCCTGGAAAGGTGTTCCAGGCATGTCCCCCTGGGAGGAGGCCCCAGCTAAGACCCTGTTGCATGTCTCTCGTCTGGCCTGGGAACGCCTCAGGACCCCCGCAGTCTGGCCCCAGATAAGCGGAAAATGGATAAATACATTATTGGTATTTTACTTCTATGGGGTATTACCTGCTAACACATAACACATTTAGTTCACCATATTACCTTTTATTGCTTTGAAAATGCTAAATTCCCTGAAACCACAGTATTAACATATTTTATGAGTTTCTCTTTTGTCCCAGTGGGAGCATGGATGACAGGTTTGTGGGTTGAGCACAGGACAGAATCTTTCATCTAACCACGAGAAGGGTTCATATAGGGAATGGGAGAGATCACTAAATTGCTTAAACATGCATGGATGACATCTATAACCTCTTCAGGCATGTTTTTGATAAGGGAACAATGCTACAACACGGTAAAAAGCTCAAAAACATTGATTTTGTATAATACTCCCTCTTTAAAGAAAGTGAAGAGGATAATCCGAAATCACAACCTCAAATGTTGTTTCATCCGACAAGCTAAAATTATATATCAAAAACATGGCATGAAAAATCCAATGCATCACACAAATATCCTCTATAAATGTTCATTAAAGGTAGGGTGCCTGATTCTTATAAATTCAAAGTATTTCCCCCTCATTTACATATATTGTACTTGTAACAAAATCAGATTGCTGCAAACTGTCTGCAGCTAATTATAAAGTATTTTATCTGATTGCCCATCCCTGCTTCACTGCTCAAACATTCATGTATGTACTCAATGCTTTGTAAAGTTTGCAAACAATTGTGTGCTTTTTCCTTCTTGGACTTTTCCTTATTGTGTACTGTAACGTCTTTTGTGATAGAAAGGCAGGAGACAGATTCCAATCCAAATGTACCTGGCTTTACAGTCCATATGAGAGAGGCGAATAAGAGAGGAGCTGGAGCAGGCAGAGCACACAGAGGTGGAGGATTAGATCGATGGGTTTGCAGATGTGAGCTCAGCCTGTCCCTGTGTTATATGATCCACACACTCTATAATGGAGAGGCCCGCGGCTGTGAGTGGATACGACTCTCCTCTGTCCACTGGCTCACAATCCTTCAGAGCTCTGCGGCCAAGCGCCAAAACACCAACCATTATAAGGACCGCCACGGGGAAGAGAAAACAATCAAATCTATTTATGTTGTTTAGGAGAAATTACTGCTCACTCACTATTAAACAATGAGTGGGAGCGACATGATTTCATTTCCTTCATAATATGTGGTGGCAGCATGAATTATTTCAAATCTATCCTGATGCTGAAATAACATTTTACTTTGATTTGTGATTTCTTTCCCACTGTTAATATTTAAAGGAGTACTATGCAACATGCGCGCTTTCAGTTTTACAGAAGATATTAGAATTACAATTGAATGTGGGTTGCCAGTGCTTTAACCTCCACATAGAGGACACATACAAGTTTTCTCATTCTCAGTAGATGGACGGGCCTTGTCTCGAGCTCCAGAGATCAGAGGCCGCACTAGCATGGATCTGTGATTGGCTGCAGGTGCTGGGGTTTATGTAGTGAGGATTCAGATCAGAGAGTTTTTTTTAGGTTTAATCCGACCAACTTTTCAGTGTTTGCAACTGGCAACCCAAACGAGAGACTCATGTGAGGTGTATTCTGCTTTCTGATTGGATAACTTTGGGAACCAGACATCAAATTATAACATAAATAACTTGGCCATGTCCGATGTTTTTGTAATTAAGAATAAATTTGAATTACAATAGACTCTGTGCATAATAGCGCCCGGCAACCTCACAATTAGCTTCACTACTTCCTGTCCAGTTGTATCACTATGGGGTTTTTGCTGCTAATATGTATAAATATTTAAAGATAAGGCAGTGGACAGGGACCTGTGGGTGGATGTCACTGACAACATGTTAAAAACTACACAAATAAAATAAATACTTCACCTTCGGAGGATACTCTGTGTTTAGACGGAGAGATGTTTGTGTCTCAATGCTAATACTAATGGTAATTTTGAGACATAACAAATATTAAAACAATGGAACAAACTGAAGTATTCTACAAATAAAAATAATTGGGTAGTTTTCATTTTAATTAATTTGAATTTTAATAGGTTGTTTACTTTATGTTTTCCGATTTTAGTAAAAGTGACTGTTAGCTTTGACTCTGTGTAAGCCTCAGTCATCCAGGTGGGATCCATAGTAAAAGAAAAATTCTATTCTGTCAGCTGAACAAAAAGGTTTTTGAGTGAAGATGTTTCGCTGCTCATCCAAGCAGCTTCTTCAGTTCTGGTCAGATTACTGCCGGACACTGCCTTAAATCTGTCTGAAGCGAGGAGCTGCCCTGAAACTAACACATCTGTTTGTTTAAAGTTTGTTGGCTTGGTCTGACTGTATGAGCTGTGCTTGAATCAAGGCACAGTTCACACTCTGGCACAGTTCAGTTTAGGTGGCTCGCTCAGTAGAGTTTCAGTGTAGCGCCTCTCTTCAGATAGATATAATTCAGTGTCCAGCAGTAATCTGACCAAGACTGAAGCAGCGGCTTGAACGAGCAGCCAAACGTCGTCACTCAAAAAACTTTTTGTTTAGTTGACAGATTTGAATTTTTCTTTTACAATGTTTGCTTTGAGACACAGTGAGCGTGCTCGTGTGCTGCTGCGCACAGAACCTACTGTTATCAGTCAGAATGAAAGTTAAAACGGTATCAGTATGGATTAAAAATATCCAAAATACAATGAACTTTTTACAACTATATATACTGGTATATATTTGAAGTATTCCTTAAGCGTGTGTGTATTGTATATTTTGTATGCAATATTGCTAATCATTTGTTACTTTGGGGGTAACCATCATGCAGCAGAGTTGAAGCATAAGATAATATTTATGATTCACCAAACTAATAAATATTGGATTGATAAATGTAGTTTAAATATCTGTTTAAACCGTTGTGCTGTAGGTTATGTCCAACTGTGTTTACCCAATTGAAGAAGCCCAGTTCAATTAGCAGCCCCATTAGCAGCTCATTAGACAGGTGTGCCACGTCCACACCAGAGACCTCTCAGAAATGTCACAATGTACACTGATCATCTGTGCCCAGCGCTCACCCGCCCTGCCTCATGTCTCACTGTGGGCTCACCTGTTTACAGACATGCACTCGGATATGAAACCTACAGCATTAATGAAACTGTGGAAGGAGAGAATGTGAGTGTGCCGTGCGAGGGGTCGCTGGACAGATGGGGAGGTGTGGAGGGGGGCGAGTTGTGGGATCATTTTAGATTTAGTGTTTGATTTGAGTGTCTTTATTTTTATTTTCTTTTGAACCCTCACTGTTTTTGTTCTTTGCTTTTGCTTTATTTTTTTTTTTTATTTAGTTGTTTGTTTTTGTTTTGTTCATTGATGAAACTGTTAAAATCAATCAATAACTAAAAATACATACAAATACATATGCACATATACAAATGTGCAACATCAGGTTTTGTCACACATTTTCTAGATGTAATAGTTTTCCAAAAAAAACCCCCAAAAAAACAACATAACTCTGGGTCAAGCCTTGGTGAATTGCAGATCCTTACTTTAATACAAAGCACATCCACCAAAGTTTTAACACAATACTGTTCTATTCATGGGTTTCAGCTTCCAATATTCTGAGGACATTTACCCATTCCGAAGATATAATATTTTGTTTTGAATTGATAATTGCTATAGCAACGCTGCTAGATTTTTAACGAAACCCATGAAAAATAATAAAATAAAAGAATGTCTGATTTGTAATGTCCATGAAGATGTTGGCCACGCAAAACAAGCTTCAAATTGTTATATTTTCTAGACTTTTTGAGGGTTTTTGAATTACTCTGCATTAGTTCTTCATGATTCATAACTGCTGTACTGGGGCAAAAAAAAAAAAAAAAAAATCCAACAACTACTAGCAGGAAATTGACCTCACAAAAATAACGAAATAGCAGCAGCGTTACACAAACAGATACACGTGTTGTGCTGATGATTTCAACAGTCCACTGATGTCTATCATTTTACTGTCTATCTCTTATAGTCAGGTTGCCAATGAACTATTTCTTGAAAAAAAGTCTTTCAAAAACTATGATTTTGTATTTGAATGCGTCTGGACCAGTGGGAAATGGAATGTACCTCAGTTAGCCATTTTCATGTGCATTAGCTTCCATGTAAATGTTTGCACAAAAACATCTTCCGTGCCATTCTTGGAGCATCATGACTCACTCTCATTTGTAAATACCAGACAGCAATTTCCCTCTCCAGCGGCTGCATTTCCACATTCTATGGAGACATCCACTATATACCTCTACTATTCCCCATCATCCCTCTCTCTCCCTCCTCATCCCTTCTTCCTGTCATCCCGAGCCCTCTTAAACATGTCAGTCTGCCGTTGTGTTCCCAGCGGGTCTATGCCACCGTTAGCGGCAACCCAACTCTGCCCCACGGGAATCCAAAACAGTGAGCAAAACGCTGCCATTATAGGCGTACATACATGAGGGAAGCATGCAGGGCGTACAGGACCAGAGGGCAAATAGACACCAACGTACCTAAGCGTAGAGTTATACGAAAACAAAAATGGCGGATTGAGTGATTTGGTGGAAGATGATTGTTTAAAAAGGGAATGCCTCCTAACAAGCTCCCAGGATGCTTTGGGAGGGTAACCCAGGAAGACACCGAGGAGCTCATTAACAGACACTGCCCATTGCTGATACCTGCCATTTTGTGCTCTATATCCACAGCTCAAATTGAAGGACAAGACCTGAGCATTGTGCAGCATTTTGCACAGCATGCAAATGAGATGCAATATATACAGCTTTATTATGTTTTGGTTTATTTTTCTGTGTTTAAATGCAGCACAAAGCAGAAGCCATTGAGCCAGTCTTGGTGTAAAATTCCCTCATAAGAAATTGATGGTTGTGGCAGTGTGTGAATGCACCAAGACTGCAGAGGTTTGACACAGGTAGAGGCTAGCAGCTGACAGCCCCAAACACAAGCAGGAGATATTTAATTTATCAACACAGACACAAAAAAAAAAATCCATTGTAGAATATTCTTGGAACTATTTTTCAGAATGGGCATCAGGGAAAACCAAACAAACAAAAACGAAATGACAAAAAAACAACAAAAAAGTAGCTCAACAACTCTGCACAACTGGTGGTTGGATTTGGGGAAAGTATAATCGCATTTTCCTGATACATATTGTTTTTGGTTCATAGTGCATATTTTAAACATGTCCAGGTTTATTAAAACTGGAATATGAACTACTAAACTAACATTTAAAGGCATGTTTGTTGAGGTCTAAACTTCAGGGTAAACATGAGATAAGACTGACAACATCGTGTTACCAAATACCTGCCGCCTTTAGCAATTTGAAAATGGTGACAATTCAATTAGCACCTTTTATTTAATAGTAGTCAGGCCTGGGAACGCCTTGGGGTCCCTCTGGAGGAGCTGGAGGACGTATCTGGGGTGAGGGAAGGATGGGCTTAGACTGCTGCCCCCGTGACCCAGCCCCGGATAAGCGGAAGAAAATGGATGGATGGGTGGATTGAAAGTGAAAGTGAGAGTAACTACTTCTACTTTATAATTTGAAGTTATCTTTGTCAAAGAACATACCACAAAATAAAAAACAATACTACATAAAGGAGCAGTGCAAGAAACACAAATCATTTAATATTGTCAACATAAAGCTTTTATCACTTGTAAACTTACTGAACAATACAAAACTGTACAAAAGTATCATGTCGGGAAACTACCAAGAGAAGTTACTCAAGTAGACTAAATGTATCTGCGTACTCCCACCTCTGCTGTTTTATCTGATTCTAATACGTCATTTCATTTCTAGTAGTAATAATGTCAATACACTGTGATTAAATTGTCCTTTTGACTTTACTTTTTAACAATCTCTTGGACTTCAAAGTTTCCTTAAAGTAGGCAAGTCACCTCATCTTTCCCCTGTTTTTGATAGTAGTTTTATAACAAAAATGTCTCCCGTTTCTTCGCGGAGTAAGTTGGCGGCGGTTGGCGTTTCTAGTCATTAATACTGATGGTGTGTGAGAAAGGGTTGACTGTCCTCTCCACTCACAGCATCCAAACACATTTAATTGGCTCTGATGGAAAAGTGGGGGCTCGCCGGTCAGTGCTATATTATACGTGGTAATTGTTTGCTGTTTTCTGCCTCTGTTCCTAGGCAGCGTGGGCCTTTTACATACTCCTTTAACACATGGACCTTCCGCTGTGCCTGTCATCTGGAGGTCAGTCGCTGGTGTGGAGCTGCTGATTGCTTTTGCCAACAGCTATGGTTACATAAACTTTATTTTTAACCTGGAAAAGTTAAACCCACATAATCGGTTTTGGGAAATTGTTCTAAAAATGTCATCGATACCATTATGGAATAAGAAGGTGTGGAATAAACATAAGCAATTTGCATAAACTCCTTGCTGGACAGATAGTTTAACAAATACCATTTTAAAACTTGTCTGTTCATTGTTCAAGTAAATTATAGATGTGAACCAGCAACGTTATAATGTCCAGTTTCTCTACAGAGGTGTTGGCAATGGTGGTAGCACCATTAAACCTTAAAATAAGGTTCCTCCATTTCTCAGGTGGTGCTACTAAGCCGTCGTTCAATATTTTTTCTTAGGGAATCGACTGATACCAGACATGTCTACTCTTGTTTACTACTTGATTTTTGCGCTTTACACAGTAATAGTAGCTGTTACGCTGTACAATACATTACTTAAGAAGGTGTAAGTACAATGTCGGGAAACTACTGAGAGAAATACTAACTTTTTAAAAGTTAATGAAGTAGCCGAAATGTAACTGAGTACTCCCATCTCGGCTGTGAGGTTTGTCCATTCTTGTTTACTACTTGATTTCTGCGATTCGCAATGTTCTGGTTTTAATTAGTCTCTCGTTCCATATATGCTGTTACAGAAGTACACTGTGACTTGTTAACCATCTTTTTTGTTTGAGGTCTTGTATAATCAGCAAATTGCAAGCATGTTTATGAAGGGTTTGAACATAATAATCACCCAATAACCCAATAATGACTTGAATTTGACTTAATTACACGTTTAAAAATTTACTCAAAAAAAAAAATCTACTCAGTTACAGTAATGTGAGTATTTGTAATGAGTTATTTTCTACCCCTGCATCTGTATTGTAGCTAAACCAGACATAATTTATCATATGCACTTAGAATCCGCTGGTACTTTTGTATTAGAGCTTTCCTGCTGTTGCATATCTTTGAGAGTCCAAAAAGTGTCATTATGCATACAGGTATAACCACATTTTGAGCCGACTCCTGGTTGTCGACTGAAACTGTCCCCAACATCAACATAATTAAACTCCGCTTGAACTCTGAAACTCAAATGTAGAACAGTACAACCCCAACAGTGAGAGAAGCGATTCAGTCCTTTTCTATGGGTCTGGAGCAGTAATAATGAGGAGCAGGTTGGCACTGGGACTGTCTCGGCGGTGTCAGCCCGGGCATGTTCGCACTAATCAGGCCAGTGTGAAGGTATTAGCCTGGTCTGCCTGCCTCATTAAACACCTCACCTGCAGACCACCAGCTCCAGAGCCCAGGCCCACTCCTCCTGCCCACAGCCTTCATCTGCACCCAGCGCCCGGAACATCACATTCACAGCTCCGCTCTCCGGCAACTATTGGCTCTGGAGTCGACAGACACAATTTACCATGGAACAGGCCTCTGCAGCTCACCTCGGGTTAGTTTTAAAAGAAAGTATTGACCAGTGTTTAAAAGTTCAAAAGGTTCAAGTTTTATGACAACCTCCTGTATGGTGCAATAAGTGTGTTTTAAAAGGGAGGTAAGTGGAATGACTTATTGAACTTCATTCTGTGTTATGTAATGAAAAACACTTGTACAGACACCAATTTTTTAGTAGATAAAACGAGAGTATGTGGGGGGATGGTGAATTGGGTGGCAGAATTGTCTTCTTATAACCAGACTTATGCTCATGCCGATACATAGCATCAGTATGACTTGGGCTGCCAATCTGCACCATCGGCGCCTCTGACAATGTGGGTGAAGTGTCTTGCCTAAGGACACAACAACAGTTTCTACTAGAGCCACTACTGCCCCATTGTGGCACATAGTTTTCCAAGGACTACCCACACCCAGCCTTGCTTAGCGTTCAAGATCAGACGGGATTGGACGTTGAGAAAGCAAATAGTATCATTAGTATCATTAATGAACATAGAGGATTGTGATTGTGTGTGAGCAAGCAGATCGAAGAGAGGCTGTTGGCGCAGGTTGGCAGCCATGTCTCTCTGTATCGGGGCATACGGCAGTACAGAAGTAGCTTATTATAATCGAATGTGAATGAGGAATGAATGGAAGATGCAATGTAAAGGGCTTTGGGGGTCTCTAGGGAAAACGCTATTACTAAGAGTATTTTCTCCCCTTATCCAAAAAGCTAGTGAACAGTTTTAATTATCTGTGTAATCCCTCAGTCGTCCAGGTCTGATCCATAGCAAAAGACAAAGTTTAAATCTGTCAACTGGACAAATCGTTGTAGGAGTGAAGACGTTTCGCTGCTCATCCAAGCCGCTTCTTCACTTCTGGTCAGATTGCTGGTGGCCACTGCCTTATACCTATCTGAAAGGAGGGGCTAACAGTTTTAATTATTATTATTAATCATGTATTTATACAGATTAGCCTGTAATTCATCCATACATAGTCAACAAACATACTTTAACCAACCCAGACTAGAGGGTATAGCCACTACTGCAGCCTCACCTCCTTGAGCCGCCTTATTTGTAAATGATCCTCCTGTGCAGTGCCCTATTAAAGGACCTCTAAAGGTGCAAAACAGGCCAATGGTATTTTTAACTTGACTCGCTTGTTTTCCCTGCTTTGAGTCTCACAAATCAAATGAATGACTAAAATGACATGAGTTGGAACACAAAGTCCACGTCCCGCTATTCTCAGCTTTGATTAGACTTGAACATCTCATTCCGGAGAAGTCATTCAAAGAGTACATGGTTCATTCTTAGCTGGAGGCTGTTAATGTCCTCCAGCATTTTGGTCCAAGCGCAGTGCCCTCAGACAAATAGGTGAAAACGCCTGCAGTGCCTGTGAACTCACCACATGTCCAACACCATCTTTGGAAAGCACTTTTTCTTATGATTAGAATCTTTTCAGAGAGTCTATTCTAGTCATTTTGTACTGTACACGACACCACTGTGCTACTGGTAATGAACCTGCCTTACCAAAATGACAGCATGGCTTCAGTGATAACTTTTCTTTTTTTATTGTAGTGTTTAAGATTTTGTTAAATGCCTAGGAAGACCAGAATGATATCTCTCTGTGTATTTTTTATACAGAGGGATATCAGCCCGGTCACCACTCCCTGTTTTTTTTTCAAATGACACATATCAAAAGAAGGAGCTTATTGGTCTCATAAGCAGCTATATTTATTTTGATATGGATGGACCATGCATATCCCTGATTCATCTGTCAATCATGCCCATTTGAACTTGGGGAGATTCAACAACTCTGACCAGACTCACACCTTGGTAAAATATTTGAGTGTGTAAGTGTGTATTCTGCATCCTACACAACACAATTTCATAATTTAAGCAAAATCGACAATTATATGTAAAGAAAATGCTGTAATGTACATCTATTTGAGTAATGTGCACAGACATGTTAGTGCCATATGAACCATCTCGCACTCTGAGGACTTCAGGGACCGACCTCCTGCTGGAGCCCCTAAACATGGGGAATCAGCGTTTCAGTTTTATGCAGCTAAAACCTGGAACAGTCTTCCTACAGACGTGAGATTGGCTTTGACAATGTTTAAATCCAGGCTTAAAACACTTCTGTTTAGCTGTGCATATGACTTAAAGGTTTTTATTCTGTACTTTTCTCCTTTAATGCTAATTTTATGATGATTATTTCTGTTTTGATTTGTTGTGATTTTAATGTCTTTCTTATCCTGTTAAGCACTTTGAATTACTTTGAAACTCACTTTGCCTATATTTTTGCTCTAAGTTGCTAAAACCTCAGAACATGGCTCAATTCCACAAACCACCAGCTAGTGTGAGCACTGACACATCCACAAGCCCTCTCCAGCATCTATAGTTTGGACTTTTATATGTTCTAAATAGGTTGGCAAGAACTTGTTAAAATACAGCACCTTTCAATAACAAGTATAGCTCAACCTTTAGCTTATAAAACAGTTGTCGGTACACACTGTTTTAACCTCCTTGTGATACGTTCAGGGGTGCTGTTAACAGACTATTAAAGGGTTCAGAAAAATACACTCCAGAGTACTTACAAAATGTGTAGTAAGAGTCCTCTGTGCCCTAGTCCACTGCTGGGGAGTGCACTGTATTTGATTTAACAGCATGGAGGATCAGAAGTCAAGTGGGCCCATTCATGAGTCACAGTTTGCAGGAGCGCTCCTCGCTGAGGGGAGAGTCAAAGGATCAAGATGAAGGCAGAGTCTGGAGGAGCAGGGCTAGCTACTGCACTGAGCCAATCCAGGTACTGAGAGCACTTCTAGACAGCCACTCATCCCCAGGGAGTTCGTATCTACAGGGGGCATCTCTCACCTGATAATCCTGCTCCGTGTCACCTATACCACCCCACACATTCCGCTGCACCCTGCCCACCCAGCACCCGAGGGAGCACTGCCTCACCTGTCAGTGTGCCTATAGCTTCAGGCAGCTTGTGGGGCAGAGTGCTGACGGCTGGGATGCGGAGGGTGGTGGGGTTGTGTGCGTGTGGGGGGTTGGTTGTCACTGTGCCCGAATAAGAAGTCACCTTTCGGGGATATGAATGTTAATAAGGTGGGGGTAGAAACGCTGGTTCCTCTGTTACTGTATGTGTGTGAGACAGATGGGGACTCGCGCAGTGCTGACAGCCCGCTCTGCTAGCTGGCTGCCGGATTATTTTTGGTCATTTATAGCCATTGGTGCTTAAAGTGGCTTTTATCTCCGACGGGTTAGTGATAAAACAATAAGCACTGAACGACGCAACTGGGAGCGTTGACTTCCTGCTATGTTTTTGTGTATTCTTGAGCAGAGTTGTTTGCATTAGTATGTGGCCAGGCGGAGTGCCGATGGGTGCTCTCGCTCATAGAAATGAGTCTTTGTGAGGGAAATAAACACAACCAAAATATCACAGTAGGAATACGCAGTATGCAGAGTAACAAAAGATGGCCCTGACATGAAGGGCATCTGAGGTAACAGCTCCTGCTTCGCTGGAAAACGCAAATAAACTGTTGGAATAGGCCTAGACTTCAATTACTTCAACAAAAGCACCGTGGGGTGGAATGTATATGGGTGCATATATTCTATCACAATTATTATATTCTATACATCTATACCTCTCTCACACCACCTCAGGTGTGCTACAGTAAATCACCACCTTATATTTTCCAGCACATATCGACAATGGAGATGTTGTATTAGAAGAGGTTTATGTTTTTAAACACTGTTTTACTTGCTTGAAATAAAAGCATGAAAATATTTTCTGAGCAGATATCAAGAAAGACATGTCAATCAAGGCCATCAAGAGCTGTCAATCAAGGCTATCAACCTGGCTGTATGTAGCGCTGTGACAGACAGATCATAGACTTGTCTGTCCATCACTGGAAGAATTCAATTTAAAATGCACGTGTTTTAAATTTAAATGTCTATTTTTCACAAGGCAACAACATAAATAGTAAAAGCAGTAAATAAAGGCATTTTGTATAGATCCTTTAATAAATTAGTTTCTCTGTTTTTCTCTTGGCTGAAGAAGCACACACTACATGTATTACTCTGATGATAAATGGTGAAATACACTGATCTGGATTTTGTCTACACGTGCATGTGTACCTCTGATGAACTTTGTTGCTACAGACCAATCACAGGAGTCACATCCTGCCTATGCCACTGTCAGAATCATCCAGCCACTTATTATGGGCTGTCCTGTTCTGACAGACAGACGTAATCAAATCCAATTATTCCACTTCTCCCTTTGCTCCCCATTAGCGCTCATCTCCCATTTTGCTCTCCAACCCCTCCTGCAACCAAACATTTGAATGACAATGGGCGTAGTGTGTCCACCCGCAGCCACACACTCCTCTCCTCTCTGTCTCTGTCTCAAATCGTCAGAAAGGAAAACAAAATGACTGGGTTTCATATCTGCTCTGTGATATCCCTCCCACTACACAGGGAAATGACTATTTCCACGCACAAAAGGCTCCATTACTGCTAGCTGACCTCTCATCATTGTGTTTCTTAACCTAGACTTAGACAGCAGCACACTGCAGCTCTGTGTACTGTGTCTACTGTGTGTACTGTGTGTACTCTGGGTGTGTGTTAGCAGGTGTGTATATCCTAGTGTGTACTAGCTGGTACACTTCTGAAGGAGCAGCCTTACAAAGCCAAAGAAACTGTCACTCATTCAGACTTGTTTTTGCACACTTTCTTTTCTGTATCACTGTCCCATTGCTTTTTATTTTTAGATTTAAACAATAAAATCTTCAAGAATGATTTTTAGAAGATTCCCTAATTATGCTTTTGTGTCAATGTGGCTATTTACTTAGTGACTTTAATTACTCTCAAAAATCCAGTTTCACCATGTTCTAGTGGAGAAGTGTAGCTCACATCATAATGAAACCAAATGGCTTTCTCTAACTGCTCATAACCAAACGTGAGGACAGTAATCTGAGTGCTCTGTGAATGATGCCACTGAGCTGAGGTTTGACGCAGACGCAGCAGTAATCATACAAATATAATAGCGGTGAGTGCAGATGCAGTGGGAGTGTGTTCATTCATTTAGCCTAACCGTACGAGGAGCGGGCCACTCGGAGACGCGGCGTCTGCACTAAGTGAAACAGAGCAGAGAGCAGCTGGGCCAAATTCACCTGCCACTTCCAATGTGCATCAGAAACAGTGTGTGCACAGAGAGAGGAGGAGAAGCAAGGGACGAGCCCAGATCTCCACATGCAAATCAACCAAGTCTTTGCCAATGATGGGAGGAACTGCAAACATCTCAAACACTCTACTGTATTTATGTTATGTGGACTCATTAAAGTACTTTGAGTCTAAGCAGAACACTTTTTGAAATCAAATGTCAACCCTAACATATTCTGAATACAGTTGTACATTTCCAAAGACCATAAACTTCTCTGCAGTCTTTATTCATAAAACCATTCTGGGGAAACGTCTGGGGTGCCTCATAATCTCGTTATTATCAGCTCAGATAGTTACCGACTTCACTCCTCTTCACACTTACTTTTCAGTGAGCTGTGTATCTTTTTCTAACGCCATGGATTTGGAATCATTTACAAAAAGATCTTAAATTGGAATCTTTAGTGTTACTTGATAAGTTCAAGAAAATTGTAAAAATGTGGTCCCTGAGAAATGTTTATGTCTTTCTTGTTTTTATAATGTAATATTTTCGTACTCTGTTGATTGCATTGGCTGCTACCTTGGCCAGGTCTCTCTCAGATTCTGAATCTCAATGGGACTTCCTGGTATAAAAAAAAAAAAAAATGAAATAACTTTTTTTCAATATTTAAAAAGAGAGAGAAAAACAGTGAGACTGTCTTCCACAGCTCTGCTGGTGTAAGCCTGTACTCCTCTGTTATACTGTGTGCTGGATATTCTCAGTCAATCCTTGAAGTCCGCAGATTGTGGGCCCAGGATTGTCCCTGTTTGCCTTACTCATCCTACAGATGCTCCTGTCTTCTGTCCTGACCACTGCAGACCACAGGTGCCCAGTGAGCGCGTATATACTCTGTTACAATAACTGCTGCACTCCCCTTCTCCCCATTCATCCTTTCATGTGATTGTTTGCATAATTACCCACTCACTACAATATACTTTCCTCAGGACATGTGAATAGTTTTCCTCCCCTCTCTTAAGTCTCAGTAATCCTCTTCTTTTCCTGCAGTGATCCATTTCTTCACAGGGAGGCACTGCTGTGTCACTCTCCCTCCAACACACCGCAGTCTGCATAACAGAAAGAGCCCTATTTTAAACTTGACTTGTCACTATATCCACTATGGGGTATTTATAACATCCTAAGATGACACTTGATGTTATGAACCGTCTGTGTGGTGCACTTGCAGTTGTAGAATGAATTTCATAAACTTAGGTTACTTTGTTGAAAAAAAAAAAAAAAGAAAAGTTCCCCAGAATCTGACAGACTCTAGTGATTCTTCTCACCTCCACAGCTTGGACTGGACCCTGATCACAGAAGTATGACACTGTTGTGCAGTTAAGCTTTTATATGGTTCCCCAAGTCTGGAAGGATTACATCAATTGTTGATGTAATGCAATTGCTGATGTCAATTGAAAGAAAGTTTCAAAGAAAGGACGCCAAAATGAAGAAGAAATTGAAGACAGAACTTGACAACCAAATCCCTTCCAAGTTAGTTTTTAGCATACCCGATTTAGTTGAGGTAATACAAACTCTGGAGGTGCTATATATATATATATATATATATATATATATATATATATATATATATATATATATATATATATATATATATATATATATATATATATATATATATATATATATATATATATATATATATATATATATATATATATATATATATATATATATATATATATATAATATATATATATATATATATATATATATATATTTTTTTTTTTTTTTTTTTTTGTGACATGCTGCCTGTCTTTACCAGGACTCCATGGCAGATGACACATATCTCTACCTGACTAAATAAGCGGAATAAGTATATTAAAGGTGCATTATGTAACTTTACTGGTGGGCTCTGTCCATCACCTCCTTGCTTTTTCATGGAGATCTTTTCCTTTGCCTGGAATGTTAAGCAGTATGGCATTAAACTTAAACTTTAATTTATTCTATTCCAGCCATTAATATAGCTAAAAAAAAGCTCTTACTGTTAATGGGGGTCAACTCTCCTCAGATCTGACCTCCAGCTTGGGTTGGTGCTGTCTCCTGTTTGTCTTCATGCAGATACGTTTTATATCACTCAAACATTTCAGGCAAAGCAATAACATCTCTGTCTCCCTCTACCAGAAAAGTTACAAACTGTTTTTACAGTTGACTTTGCAAAGCACTCACCGATCCATGTAAGAATTTAACCACCATTCTAGCCTTTTAGCATTTCACATGTGTTCCAAATAATATAAATATATATAATCTAAAATATATAGTTGCACACAAGGAGGAAACTTTGGAGGAAAAATGGATCTGTGGAGTGGTGTCGTTTTCTTTGGTAATTTACAAGCCCAGATAAATAAATGGGATATTCATATTTAGAGCCACACATATTCCACATTGAATACACATTTATATTGACAATGGTTACACGCGGACAAACAAGTGAACAACATCAGCGAGATGGACAGGCTGTCACTGAGGCAGAGGACGTCAGGAGGCACTTCTCTGAGCTCTGTCAGAGAGAAAGACAGGGGGATACTGACCAGAATAGAGCTCTTACTACCAAATAACACAGAGCTAAAACACTAAATACACACATAAAACTATTTTGTGTTCACATACTTATTAAATGTTTTCAGGTGGAGATGCACTTGCTTGTCTCCATGGAGATTATATATTTTTTGCCTGAAATGTTGCGAAGTTTGGCATTACACTTATTTATATCAATGGAGACAAGCAGGTGACACCTCCATGCACAGTTATAGGTCAGATGAGGTCAGGTTAGCACGTTTTTCAGTTTTTTTTTTGCAATGAAACATGCCATACTGTGGAACATTTCAGGCAAAATCCATGGAGACAATTAGAAAAGTTATATTCACCTTATGCCAGTAGTTGTCATGTGCGCTGCCATTGTCATTAGAGTTGTGTTATTTTACAGACTACAAAGCTGTTTCAAAGCCTCGCAGAGAATCGGCGTAGTGTAGACTTGTTGGTGCACATGAACACATTTTACATAAATCAACCTACTTTATATCATTTTTTAGAGGCAAAACTTTTCTCAGATTCTCCATTAATATGAATGGGATTAACTGGAAGTGCCACCACAAAGAAAGTGCAGTTTGGTAGCATTTAGAGCCAAAAATTAATGTATGTTTGAAGGTGGCAAAAGTGGCATGTTCAGTTGCAATCGTTAAACTACAAAGATTTGCTTGGAAAATATTCTTTCAATCTTGCCTGGCAAATCCAGAAGATGATTGAGATGAGATGAGATGTGTCTGTATTTTTCATGCAGATTGATATCAGTCTGGTTTCCACTGTTGCATCTCAAGACTTGATCGTGCAATCAGGTTCTTTTTCCCAGTGACAACTGTAAAATGAAAGATCTCATTGGTCATCTGTGATTTACAAATAAAATTAAATGTATCTCACCTCAAATTAACATAGTTTAGTGCTTCATTCAATGATTCTGCAGAAATCCGTGATGTTTTTCAGCCTCCTGTGGTATTTTTGTCCTGTCCCCGATTGGCTAATCCACCTGTGAGTCACGCCCATCTGAAAACGGGGCAGATTCACAGGTGACCAGACTCACATCTTCAGAAAGTATAGAAGAAGTGAAGAAGAACTTTTAATCTACTTTTTTTTTCTTTTTTTTTTTTTTTTTTTTTTTTTTTTCAAGCCAGTTGAAAGTTTAAAACAAGAAAATGAGAAAATTGTTCTATGGAAAAGAATATTCCAAATGCAAAGCTCATTTTAGCCATATCAGCTCATGTAATAATGCAATTATAACTGATGATTAACTGCCATAAAACTGTCCTTTCTCTTCTTCAAAACACCTCGAGCTACACGGTCTGAACTGAACTTGAACTGATCTACTAGATACATTAACAAAATATTGAAATACAATCTCCATGCATAGTCTTGGTTTACATTTCCATATTTCCCCAGTGTTTTATCTAAAAAAAAAAGAAGGGAAAAAAGGTAATATATTCAGTACCATTTAATGATGCAGATCCAATTTCGGCTTGAACTCTGTGATTAACTGCCATAGATGCTCCAGGTCTGGGGCGCGCGTAATTGTGGCCAGTGTGCGTAAACAGAGCCTGCTGTGCGCCATGACGCACACACAGAGAAGAGTAGAGAGAGTGTGTGGATCATGGATGGAGGAGGAGGGACAGAGAGGGAGCGCGTACGAGAGATCTCTCCTAATCATGTGATCCTAAAACACACACTGGTGGTCTTCAGAGTGAGTCACGCCGCCGTAGTGACCTCGTGCACAGCGTCCAACTTCAGCGACATGAGCGGAGGATGTGCCACATGAAGCGGGGACGCACGCCGCTTGTGCCAAAGTTTGACACTGTGAGCCACCACTCTGACACGGACTAGAGAGCGCGCACAAGTTTACGCGCCGTTTTTACACGTCGCTGCGCACTTGAGACTCTTGGGATTGCTTGGAGCCCGGCGCGTGTCTTATATGTCCACCCGGGGAGAGAAGTAGTTTTGAGTGCTGTTGTTTGGAGGTCCGCGTAAGGAAGGAGACATGCAGCTTCTCGGCTGGAGCTTGGTTCTCCTCTGTCAGTGGATCCTGCACAAGGTGAGTCCACTATGGCCAAACCTTTCTCTTTTTGTTATAGAGCTGTATTTCTTTAATCACAATGTGTGTCATTTTCAATCTGTTAAAAGTAACTGGGTTTTTAATGAATTCTCTTTTATTATTTTACACTTTTCAGCTCACATGAAACTTTTGGCAGCAAATAAAATAAAATTATCTAAAAAGAAAATTCTACCCTTATCTATATATTGTTTTATATAATCCTGTAATAATAGGTCTACAATTTCAACAATTTGCTTTTACCTTCTCAGAAATGAGGTTGTGCCAAAACAAATCCATGCCTAAAACAACAAAAGAAAGTCTTATACACCAAAATTCTATGTGTATTTATTATGAAAATTGCAGTTATTCATCTTTTCCTCTCTTCAGATTTTTTAAAAACAGGTGAATCCTTACAAAACTGTATCTTGTTTTAATTAACTGATGTGGTTATCCAAACTTTATTTCTGGCTGCTTCTATTTCTCTTCATTCATGAGTCTGTATCTGCTCATCGCTTACACCCAGTTCATTCCTTCTGTGCTGTATTACTGGTGACTTTTCACTGCGGCCCCATCTCTGAGCAGTACTTCCTTCTTTATCTATTCATCTATTTGCGCTTGCAGCCACTTCCTCTCATCCCCCTCTGAAGTTAAACACACTCGCGGCTGCCATGTGCACTTGTTTTAATCTGGGCATGGATGAGACATAGACTTTGCTCAGTTTTGGCTGCAGTATACCTCACTATTATTATTATTATTATTGCTATTATTATTGTGGTAGAATACACAAATGCGTGTGTCCATATCAGCAGACATATTCACTTCCTTCCCCTGTTATTACAAGTGTGCTGATTTCTTGTTTTGCTGGCGGTGATAATGGCTGTTTTCCATCACTCATATAGCGGACTGGTTGGAGCACAATGGAGCCCCACACAATAGCAGGGGTCTGTCCCGGCGCGGCAAGCATGTGTGCGTGGACTCAGTGTAAAATGAAAGGGAATAAAAACATGACCTTTCGCTGTAATCCACCTCCACTTGCTGCACCACCAACTTAAGTCTCACACAGCAGTTCTATATTGCCTTTCTCATCTTTCTCAGTCAATACCAAGACACTGTCAGTTTTGCACTAAAGTGGTAAATCTGTGGGGCTGCGCGTTTGAATGTCACATAATGTTGTATTGTTGCTATATTTTGAATACAGGTGAACATAAGTACTGGTGTTTTTTTTTTGTGTTTTTTTTCAAGCTTAATTAAATACTGCGTAATTCTCAACCTCTTGTTACAATATTTGAAAGGTAAAAAGGGCTCGTCTATAGTCAAACCTGAGTAGAATTCTTAGTACATTTAGTAGACCCTATTATTTGTACTGCAATAGTAGTACTTTAAAATTAGATTACATCAACAAAATGAAAAGTTTGTGTCGTGATGTTAAAGCCCGGGGGTATGCATGCGACTGGAGCTATTTCACCATGGCAGCCTAAGACTATAGCTCGCGGCATATACGTAAATACATTCACTATGAAGATGTGTAGTAAAGGGAGAAACCTGGAGAGAACATTGCACACAAAACATGCAATCGTTAAACTTATCAGCTGAGTTGAGGCACCCAGGCCAGACATAGGACAAAAGCAGCATGCGTAATACACAAAACCATCTCTAGCAGTTGGAATGTTTTTCCTATGGTCACGATGCTAAAATTTCAAACTTGATTTCGATACTAAGGAATAGACTCAATATTTTTATACTGATATTTTTCAACATTAAATCCTAGTACTTTCTTTTCTATTCCCATGTGGCCTTATATCTGTGTAATCCCTCAGTGTCCAGGTGGGTTCCATAGTGGTCCGTGGGCGTATAGTTTAGTGTATGTGGTCTTACACTTGTTCTGATGCAGCTCAAGATCATTCTAAAGCTTAACCTCTGTCCTGTGAATGTGACTCTTTAGTAACGATACCTGCTCAGATGAGTGTCTAGTTTCGATACTAGTTTTAGTATCGATTAGTATCTGATTTTTAACACTTTTGACCACCCTACCTTCCCAAATATAACAATAGCCACTTTAAAGTAACATACTTGTACAAATAGTCTTACTGGTTTGTAAAAACGTACATACATAAGCTTGTATTTATTTATTTTATTTTATTTGAAGCCCCTTTTTAGTGCCGTGCATACAGAAGTGACCACAGTGCGAGTCCTGGTACAGCGTGGAGCCTCCTCTGTTGCGCCCATTGTTTTGCTCACTAATAGCATTGACGCTCAGCTTTAGCCTTTTAAACAGGCGGCCCGTAGCCTGCTGGCAGATTGGTTTGAGCTACCATTGTGACAGGTAATAACACCTACGCTCCTGGTTTTTGGGAGAAGATTGAATGCAAATCATTTCTCCCACAAAAGTACAGCAGAAGCAGCCAAAGGTTCAAGAGTTCCTGCATTGACCGAATATTAGATTATATCATGCTTTTCAGTCATGTCCTGATTTTAAAGGCGGGGCTACAGGGAGTCTGGAAATAATACACTTAAGCTTATGTGATTGGAGGTTTTGCAGAGTCATTTTTTTGTCATTTTTGGGGCCCCGATGCAAGAGGCTGAATGGGGACCCCAATGTTTGACATCTATATCAAGAGATTGGTAACACTTTACAATAACTACACATTAATTAGCATTTATAAATAAGAACTGACCCAAATGTCTAAGCATAACCCCATTTCATTAAGTAAAGTTTCTTAATTAACAATTTCTTCATTATGATTTATGATTTTCTTTGTTTATGCTTTATTAAGACAAATTAAGGTCATGATTCTTATAAAGTGCTACCAAGAGATTCCTTATGTTTTTTAACCAAAAACAAGCCAAAATGTTGGTTCATCATTATCTGAATTCCAACATTTATATCAAACATTTTCGATCTTCTAAAAAATGATGAAAAGTGCAGTACTTCTAAATTGAATTCTACACAATGTTTAGCAGCTCTTATGTGGAAACAACACTGAGCATATTGCTGGCCTCGGAGCATGACATAGCTGCATCTGTAGGCGTAATTAGTCCTCGACCAATCAGAAAGCTTTTTACCGCAAAAAAGCAGCAGTTTATTTTTGTATTTTCTCCAAAACTTTAAAAAACTTGAATTTTGCGCTCAGACTAATAATATTTAACACAACTATTTTTGTAGGAGCCTATTATGCACAATTGACTTTTCAGAGCTTTTAACCGTGTCATAGTTGTTTCCCCTCACCATTTACTCACCCAAACTTTTCTGGAGTGATTCGTACAAGCTTGAGCAATCTTTAATCACTTATTTTCTAAACGCCATATTGCCGATCAAGCCTCGTTTTCAGCACCACCAGCACACGCCCACTGCTCTGTACTTACTTCGTTCTCAGTTTTATTTTCTTAATCGGTGATAGCAGCACTGAGTAGTCATTTTGGTAATCAGCTGCTCGCTAGCGTGATCTGCAGGTGTCCATTGGAGGTGCCGACTCTTTGTTGTGATGACGTTTACGGCGACGTCAGCTCCTTTTGAGTCAGCGGCTTTGCTTATTTTCTCAAGTCGTTTTGCATGAATAATGTGATTTAAAATGAGCAAATATAACATAATGATCCACGGGTGTCATAGATTAAAGTTATATAGCAGACACAAACACAACAGGTCGTCTTTAAGTATCTGTTTCGGGGCCCTAGTTACGAATGAGGCCCTGTAGTCTGCTAAAACAGCTGTGGGGATCAGTAAATAAGACAACCAAAAGAGGCAGACAAGGAAGTGCGGAGGGAAGGTCTTAGGTAACACAAACCATTGCTGTAACTTCATTTAGTGGATCTTTAGTGGTCACTTAGAAGTACTTAGAGGCTGAGGCATCGACTGAATGAATGGTAGAGGAAGGATGTAGGAAGTGTGGCATAGTCCCAAATATATCTTTTCCTTTTGCAAGTTAATGGGAACATGTTGTGGGAGGGTGCTCTGTGCATTCTCACATGTTAAGTCCACTACAATATTGCACTATCTCCACCTCTGGAAACAATATCTCCACTAACAGCGCGGCAAAACGGTGAAAAGGCGTCTGGAAAGCCCTTCTTAACGTTTTGTGCTCCCAGTTGGAACAATGGTATTAGCCGGCATCTCAACCTGACGAAATCCTCTTATCTCCCCCCTCTCATACAACAACTAGCACTGTACCCCCGGGATATTACAGACACTGAGTCACTTTAATTTCATTATATATATAGTCCCACTTCCTTTGCAATCCTGTCTCATAGGGAAGATTGCACAGCTATGCATTTTCGCTCACTGGCTCTACCTACACCGAGGTTCTGGATGTGTGTGTTGTCATGACGAAACTTTGAATTGATTATTTATTGCAATTTTACTTTAATACATTTTATTATACAACACACTTCAATCAGCTTGTTTGTACATGGTTGATAGGATTGGTAGTTGTAGATTTAGTGGCATAATTATAATGGTTAAGGAAGATATACCTGTTATCGCATGTGGATTACTACTTTTTTTAACATTTTGAATTGCACTACTGATCTAAAATGACTTAATAAAAGAAATATGTGCTGATCTACACCTTCTCCTTTAATGGGCAACAGCTGGTAAAACAGTTCGAATCCCGCTCTCAGCATAAACATCATTGGTTGAGCAGACAGGTCCACCGACCCACAGGTTGGCGGTGTGAGTCCAGCTCCCACAGATGAATCCTGTCGCTGTGTCCTGGGACAAGACACTTAACCCACCTCGCCCCCCAGTGTCTGCGTACACCAGTGTGTGAATGGGCAAGTCGTTGTTTGATGTGAAGAGCTTTGAGAGCCTTGAAAGTGAAAAAGCGCTCTATAAAAATCTGACCATTTACGTCATCACTTCTTGGTTCATTGTTATGGGGGGAGAAAAAGGAGATTTTGGAGCAATTGTGTTTTGAATGCAGGAAAATAAAGATGACTCAAACATGCATGAATCACTCTAAATACAACTTTTTAGGGGTTCATGGGAAGGGAAAACCATCATAATACTGTTAAAAGGTTTAAAAAGTCATATGTTCTCTTTAACATTGACCAACTTTACTGTGTAATTCATTTACTTACATTAGAGCCAGGTCTTATGAAGCCAAATAGTACACACCTTTTGTATTTTATTTTGAAAGTACTTATTATTAACACATCATTTGCAATACCCCATGTATCTGCTACTGTGGATTATTCCCAGCTATAGCTTTACTCTCACAAAACATGAAGTGCTGTATTCCTTGGTGTAATCTCACAAATGACATTCTCTCCCGTGATTAAAAATGTGATCTGTCAAACTGTCATGACACGAGCAATCACATTACTGCTCTCTGCGGCCTCTGAAATGATTTGAAGGATTAAAAGCTGCACATGTACATTTGAACGCATGTCGATTTGCACAAGGTTAACCAACAACCCGATTTCATTTGTTTAAACAATATTATGCCTGCTCTTGACAAGCATTCTAAATATCCTTTTTTGATTCCCCACATAAAGGCAGTGATAAGAATATGCATTTCATATTTTTTACTTAAAGCCATTGGCAGTAGTATGCAAACCAAATTATAACTCTTGTAGCTGGCTGAGTGACAGCTCGACTGCACCGCCATGAAAAGGGTGAATTATGCCTGGAATTATTGAGCTGCAGAAATATTATTATTATTTGAATGTGAGAAGCCACAGAGGTTGGGAACATTTCAGGACATGTCTGTTTTCTTCCCTCTGTCTCTTTCCTGTTGGAGCCACCTGTTCATGTGTGATATGTCACTAGCAAAGGTTTCTAAAGGTCATAAACTCCGCTTTTCAGACACACAAACTATTCCTTTTTTAAGTTTTTGTCTACATTTATGTGGTGTGCTTTTTCCTCTTTCCAGGTGTTTTTGTCATGGCCTTGTGCCGTTAATGCTGGCAATACAGGAATTCTGACTCAATCTAAAGTAGACTCATCAACGAAATCTACCTGACCATTTGAGTTGGTATACAAGTGGTCGCTCTAGAGCAGACATGGCCAAATACAGCCCTCAAACCAATTTTTCTTGGCCCTCAAGCTTCCAGGTGAATTGGCCCATATTACCTTAAACAATACTTTTTACTGTACATTTCTGAAAATCTACTTTAACAAGCCCATATTAAATATTTAATGTGTTCCATTTAGGATGTAAACATGAATAAAGGTCTAGTGGTTCAGTCTAACTTGAAATAATAACATAGATTTGAAGTGTTCACTGTATTGGTGACCAGTCTATGGCCCTTAATCGGCCCTCAGCTTTGTCTGTGTTTTTATATGTGGCCCTTAATGAGAAAAGTTTGGACAGATAATTAAAATGATGTTGCAGTTAGTATCACAAAACACACAACATATTGCTGGTTTTCACATGACATTACAACATTCTATAGGCCAATATTATTTCATACAGATGGGGACAGGTCAAATTAATCTTGTTCAAATGTGGGCTTGTGTTGTAATATAGTGAGTTCTTGGGTTTCGTCACTAATCGAAATGATCAGGTTCAACATCTGTAAACCTTTTGGGTATTTCATGGCAAAATACAACGTAATCAATAGGAAAATTTGGCTCTTACCGCCCATCTGGGAGTATGACATCATCACATTACCCATAATGTGCAATAATGGTGTAAAATGGCTATAACTGGATCCTCTCATTCTAAGGTAGTCCTGTGGTATTCTTTAAGAGCCAGCACTGAAACAATAGCTGTCATTCTGTCCATGCTGCAATAAGGGACTTTGAACTTTTCATATTAAGCAGTTCCTCGGATCTCTCCCTGACTGCTGTACTTACATCTTTTCAGTAGCGCTGGCATGTCAATCGCATCTATTTTTAATAGCTGTCATTCATTAGCAAGTAATAAAAAACTATAATAAAAAAATCTTATCTGGTTATTTAATTTGTAAGGTAGTTTCACTAAAGAAAACTGAATTCTGACAGCTGGACGCAGGTTTAGAGTGAATACATTACAGTGCCTGATTTATCATTGGTCAGTTATTATAATGCATTTCCAATTCTTATCTTTACATGGACATTTATGAAATACAAAGCAGGGGTGAAAAAGTGTTTCAGAGTAAAAAAAAGTCACAGTATTTTTTGAGAACTAGTGGAGTCAAATATAGAGAACTGTGCTGATTTGGGGTCAATAGAAGCGAGTGAATCAATGTCTCAGTTTTCCTGTTTGCTCAGTGTCGGGTCTTGAACTCAAAACCTTTAGATACGATATTACAATAAAAGCGGTAAAAAATAAGGATACATACTATGTCCTTTCAGTTCACTTACACTCACATACTTAGGGGCCCAGAATTGGGACCTCTGCCTATGAATTAACATTAGAGGGGGCCCGTGTGAGTATTCTTGCCCTGGGTCCCCAATTTTCTGTCGATGGGCCTGCATATGCCAGCTCATGTGCCAAGTAAAAGTGAAAATTATCCACAGTAATTTGTCATTTGAATAAAGTATATATATATCTAAAAATGTTACTTTCCATCTCAGGTCTAGACGCAGTTTGATGTTACAGTAATATAGAGACACTGTTTGTGACATTTATTTTCTCTTATAGTTGAAACGTCATTACTGTGTGACATTATTCGTTGGCCCATAATCATTTCACTCTCTCAGTGTCATTCTGGTCCGTGCAGACTTGTGCTCTTTTGAATGCGCAGACTGAATGAAAGACCAGTACTGGATGTAACAGGGTTAGAAGTCCGGAGTAAATGTGTCTGTGGCATTGTCCTGTTCACTCCGGTGTCATTTATTTGCTCACTAACCACATCTGTGAAGCGTCAGCACCAAAAGCACCAAACAGCTGTCTCCACTCTCACACATGCAAACAGGGTTATTTTGGAGTCCACAGACAGCTTCAGTAGAATTTAGGTTTTAAAAGGTGTATGATGTTGTTAAAGTCTAAATGTGTGTGCAATTTTACTAACATTTCTATTTGGGGATAGTCCAGGTTAATCTAAAAATATCTGTGTTTGTGTGTACATATGCACTTGTCATTTCTTTGTCGTTGATAAAATTATGTTTTTTTTCTGTGTGTGGGTTTTGTTTGCTTGTTCTTTTCTTTTCTGGTTGGGTTGATTCCACTTTAAAGTACGCACATTATTATTTTTTCCCACGTATTTATGATCAAAGTATACAGTATGATAACTTTACATTTGGCTCATTGTAAACAGCAATATTCAATGACTTAATAATACAAACAGATGCAGGACTTTCTGCACAAAACTGCAAAACTGAGAGGCACTGTAACAATTTCACATGTTTTTATTGTTGAAAAAAGGTTAGTGACATTTTTGAACTCTGCATGTATAACCTGGAGTCAAAATGTATTGGAATAATAAGTGGGCAAGGAAAGGGGGAAGGTGAAAACGTGCACAATACAACTCTGTGCGCTCACACTTTGATGAAGGCAGTGGTGGAACATAACAGAGTCAAAGTAATAAAAAACTGTACTTGAGTCAGTTTTAAAGTAGATACTTTTGACTTTTACTTCACTACATTTGAGAGCAGTATCTGTACTTCACTACTACAGTTTTGAACAGCACTGAAAAGTGAAAGTATTTTTTTTATTATTGTTTGAGACCTGCTGAAAAGACTGAGCACACACTCATAGTCTGAGCAAACAAAAATATACAAATGAAGCCACCTAGAAAAAAAAACCCCAATTGATTCATTTATTTCATTGAAAAAAAAAAAAACCCAAAAAAGCCCAGCACAAATCTTTATCAAGATCAATACATTTGAAGCCGTATAAGACCTCAACATATGTGCAAAATACTTTTACTTTTTACTCTTTAAGTACATTTTAAACAGGCGCCTTAATACTTTTACTTACATTGATCTTTTACTCAAGTAACAAAACTGAGTACTTCTTCCACCACTGAATGAGGGAACACATAGTTATAACGTGGCATAAAAGTTGTTTTACATAATATGTCCTCTTTCACTTAAACAGCAAACATTTTCACATTTATGAAAAAGAGAAAAAGTTATTACATAAATCATACCAATCACTTTTGAATAAGTATTTGTGTTATTATGAAAAATAGTCTCTAAAGGGGTCATGATTTCAAACTTGTCCAATCAGTTAATGAAGTGATTGTGTCATGCGAGTGGAGCAGTGTTTTGGAGAGCAAACAGAACACTGGTGACCTGCTGATGGACACGATTCTGTCAGTGAGGAGCTCGGGGAGTTCTGGGCGTCACTTCAGACTGTGCACTTTCTGCCAGCTCCGCGCACAGAGGCCCCACACGGACAGCTGCTGAGGGCCCTAGGGTGCTCCCGACGGCCCCCGCACCTAAACTGCGCAGTCTGTGACTCTGCCAGTAACACACGACACGACAGGTCATGCCATGCAGGCTGGTGGAGGATACATGGAGGGTGTTCATGTGTAGTCTGCTCAACCGCAAGTAGAAGATAATACTATTTACTGTCTTTTTTTTTAGCCGAATCAGGAAATTCGCTGTTAGCCTGCTAGTCATTTTTAGTGACTTATCCCTGAAAGTAGTGAAAAGCACATATAATCTCATCATGGTGGATATTTAAGATGCCACGAATGTAAAACAAATAACACTGAACCTCTGCAAACTGTTTAAAAGTTGTTCATTTTTAAAACAGGGTGAATATCAGGTCCACAGCTCCTGGATTGAAGAAGCTAACCTGAACTAGGATTGAGTTAATGAATGAGGGACATGAGGAAAAACACTGACTCAGTTCTTTACAGTTAAGGAGTCAATATTTCATAGTGTGCCAGCCCTTTAATGTTATCAGTATGAGTGGTAACTAATGTTGTGATACTGTAGTAGCAGTCAGTTTTTGTCATAGATGTTGCAGTCAGAGTTTATATTACAGTAGAAGTAGTATCTATAAAATGACTCAACTTTTTATAAACTTTCTTGAGTAATTTACTTACCGTCCATTTCTTAAAAAGGGCAGTTGATCTTGAGCACAGATTTGGAGTATTTAATCCACCGAATCCACCAGTTTGTGGTTTGTGGGATAAGGCACCTGGTTTTCCTAACATCTCCCATCCCAGGCCCAAACCAGTGGTGGAAGAAGTACTCAATGGTGCTACTTAAGTTTAAGTAAAAATACAGCTACCAGAGCAAAAAAACTATCCAAGTAAAAGTATCACATGAAAAATCTACTTAAGAAAAATAATTAAAGTTTAAAGTTATCAGTTTAATAATGTACTTAAAGAGTAAAAAGATTATGAGATCCAATAAAGCTGCAACAGAACAACTGATAAATTATTTTTTCAAGCTGTTTTTATTTGTATATTTTTGTCAGACAATAAGAAAAATATTTGTACTTTTCAATCCTGTTCAAAAATGTTGGGGAGTAGAATGTACATATTGCATCTCTCAAATGTAGTGAACTAAAAGTAAAGAGTATCCACTGTAAAACTGACTTAAGTAAAGTACAAGTACCTACAATTTACAGTACTTTACTGTTCCACTATTGGCCCAAACTAACCAGACTCAAACGTGGTGGTCTCATCAGTGGCCATTGATGCGTAGTGAAGGTGAAGAAACTTAAAATATCATTACTGAAAACGAGTCATATTTAAGTAGCTGTGTGTCGTGACTATTAAATTAAATGACTTCTTTCTAACAGATCAATATGATTCGTTGCAATGGATACAAAGATATTAGACTCAGACTGAACCCTAATTTACTCTAGGTGTATTCAAATCAAATGGAGAGATTACTTGGCACAAAAAAAAACATATTAGCCAACCTTTTCCCTTCCTGCGTGTGTTTAATCTTGTTCTAGTTGTGGGTATTGTGAGACAGGTGACACTTTTGTTCTCCTTTGCTACTCCAAAAAGCACAACACTACACTGTATTCAGTCCACATTTTATATTCATAGCCTGTTTATATTATTGAAACAGACACATTTAGTGAACAAAGCCAGAATTTATGATCTCTTAGCTTTTTCTTTTTCTTTCAAGTCATTTATTCCATAGTTTTCTTTTGGCCCGGGCCTCCGTGGGGCTTTTGGCTGTTGTCGTCCTCTTTTGCATGTGTTAATAAACAAAGCGTCGGAGTGGTCAGGCCTACTTGAGATTGCTCCACTTTTCGAGAGCTGTGCAAATAACCAGTCTTACCCCTATTTTTCCTGGCTACGAGGTTTAGCTTTGGAAATAGATCACATCAGAGGGGACACTTGGCTAGAGATGATGTGCTGGTTTGTTTTTATACATGCATGATGACTAGCGCAGCTCTCAGTGGGGGGTTAGCGGTTATGGCACAACGCCGGTCAGTGTTTTTTGGAGGTTTTTTTGCCGGGACTCAAGGCCTGCTGGGAAATGGCATGCTGGGTTTCATCCGTTAGCAGTTTGATATAGTGGGGTGTAGCGCTGATGGCTGCTACATATGTGTTTATTGGAGCAGGAGACAGGAGAGTGAAGTGAACACCGCGGCACACTGAGACTGGGATTACTCCTGTCTATAATTTAACATACCAATGTGTTGGCAGCTGGAAGGAGCATGTGGAATGTACATCATTTAGACAGGAAATATGTTTGTTTACCTAATAAATATATGGGAAACAAGGGCTCACGTTAGCTTATGTGTTGGCAGTGGGGTGTCAGGATGCATTGCTACACACTGTCATTATTCATTCATTGCACGCTTGGTGGTAGTAAGATACCTCTGTAGTCGCAGATGCCCTGAGCCTGTCTGACAGAAGTGTGGCTGCCAATCTGCCAGTCAAAATGTATAGTTATCTGTTGTTGTAATCCCTCTTGTGTCTTCAAGGGGTCCATGGTAGAAAGGGACTGAGGAACTATAGAATTTATACTGTCCTATGGGAGGGGGTCTCGAATAGTCAATCGCTGTGTTTCAGATGACATCACAACATTCTACAAACCAATAATATTTAACATGTGGGTACCTCAAGTGGAGGAGTTCAAGTATCTCGGGGTCTTATTCATGAATGAGGGACGGATGGAGCATGAGATTTACAGGCGGATGCTGTTGTGGTAAAGAAGAAGCTGAGCCAAAAGGACAAGTTAGCAGATACAAGCGGCTGAAATGGGCTTCCTCCGCAGGGTGGCTGGGCACTCCCGTAGAGATAGAGTGAGGAGCTCACACGGGAGGAGCTCAGAGTAGAGCCGCTGCTCCTACACCGAGAGGAGCCAGCTAAGGTGTTCCCGGCATGTCCCACCGGGAGGAAGCCCCAGGGAAGACCCAGGACACACTGGAGGGACTATGTCTCTCGGCTGGCCTGGAAACGCCTTGGAGTGCCACTGGAGGAGCTGGAGGATGTGTCTGGGGTGAGGGACGTCTGGGAGACTGCTGCCCCCATGACCCAGCTCCAGATAAGCGGAAGAAAATGGATGGATGGTGGGTATCATATCAAATCAAGAGAGGATAGAGACAAGGATGTTGTACTTAATTATGGGCCCTAGGTAAAAATCATCTTGGGGCCCTGCACTAAGATGATATGAAAAATGCATATTACAGACTCGGTGAGGGGCCTCTCCCTGCTGTTGGCCCTGTGTAAACAGTACCTTTTACTCCCCCCAGTCCAATGCCCCTGGGTAGAGACGTGCAGCAAAATGTTCAGTGCCAGGAAGTGAACCGATATTGGTGACAACTGCATATGTGCAATGCCTTAAACCAGTACATAAGGCTTTTAAGATCAAGACGTTTCAACTCTTTTTCTCAGTTCTGAAGGTATAAAAAACAGTTCTTATTCTTGCATAAGGGGAGGCATTTCAATATCTTGATCTTAAAACAGAACTCCATTTACTATAGACTGCTGATCTATGAATGAGGGATTACACCGACAAACTGAATGCAAATTTCCACACTGGAGCTGATATGTGTTTTCTAACCCACATATGTAGTATTGTTGGTTGCACAGCTCTACAGAACAGAGGCAGTGTCTCTCCTTTATGGACAGACCCCCCTCTCCTCACTGCCTCTATATAAATGTGTTTGTGCATTGCTCGTAGTTAGGAGTTATTAGACAGCTCGGGACAGCTCCTTATGATTAATAGTGATGTTCGCGAGGGAGCAGTATCGAGCCCGACTTTGAGAATGTAATGAAATATTAAAGTGTAATCCAAGAAGCCCCAAATATCATAAGTCACCAGGCAGCGGAGTGGCCGCTCAGGGTCAGAGCCGCTCCAGGACCCTGCCACAGACGCCAGCCCCAACAACCGATTCGTTTTTATCATTTTTTAATATCTGCAGCACAGCTTGTAATGCATTAATTCGGACATGCTTTGAATTTATTGGAAAACCAAGGCTGTGCGATAAGAGAGAGAAAAAATAGGGATGAGTAACTATGGCAGTGCATGACCCATACAGCGGACACCGATCACACTTACTAAATAGACAGCTGTAGTGGACACGCAAGAAAAGAATGCATTTGAAGATACAACCTTGTGTTCAAATTTACAGGTAATGCATCTGTATAAAATATTTATGGTTTAAAGGACCTGTATCATGATATTTACTGATCATTGTTATATTGTTTCCTCATCACAAACATACCTGGGGTTTTGTTTTCTTTCATTCACACATGTTTAACACACAAATCCTGCATATTTAGGCTGAGTTCTTCTCTTAAACAGAAAACACTCTGTTCCACCTTGTAATGTCATGTGGTAATACAGGAAGTGCTCCACTGTGTTTTTAAACTCCATACATCATCACTAGAATTATTTGGATGTTTTCAATCCTAGAATTGCCAATCTTTACTGAACAAAAGATAAAATGTAGCTGCTAATTTGAAAACTAGACCTCAATGACATCAAGATGCAACAGAGCATTTGGAGTTTTGCAGATATAGTCAGACTAATAATAAAGGATTACTCAAATATGTGTGATTGAAACAAAACACAACATGCTCATGCAGGTGGAGGGCAGGGCCATCATTAGCCCTCATGGACATGTTCTAGCTTTGCCTGAATGTTTGTGTAATCCCGCAGTCCTCCAGGTCTGATCCATAGCAAAAGACAAAGTTTAAATCTGTCAACTGGACAAAGGAAACTACTTTCTTGTTCCCTTTGCCTGAATATTTCACAAAAATGTATAAAGCCGATCCATCTGCACGACGAATGTTCCATAGTTTGGGTTTACCTTTCTATCTTTGAATTGACCCTTAATACTACTTTTGCAGTTCAAAATCTATGAAATATAACCCACATATGTTTTAAAACACTACTTTCTTGCTTACTTTCTGGCTGATTTCACTTGAATGTCTATGTCCAAAGTTGCATTGTCTTTTGTGTGCATAGTTAATGGAGGCTTGTCTGTGCAGAGAATGGTGCCCTGGTGACTGTGAGGTTTGTGGTCAATGCTCTTTCTCACCTCTCCTCTCTCCCCTTTCTCTCTCCTTCTTCTCCGCTCTCTCTGCCCTCTCTCACCCACTCTCCGTCCCCCTCCCCACATCTCTCCCCTCTCACTCGGCCCGTGTCTTTCATCTCAGTCCACTCTCACACCACAGCTGCCTGTCAAACCTCACAATCACAGCCTTCTATCTGACTCTCTATCACTCCCGTTCTCCGCTCCACACTCCACACTCGCTCCTCATCCCTCCTACAAATGGAGCCTGGTCATGTACTGCTCCACTGCTGATTAAAATGCAGCCCTGGAAGAATATGAAAATATGGGAGGAGGTTTTCTGGCAGGTTCTGATAACAATAATATATAGTTAAAGCAATGTAACTTAGCAATCATTCAAGTAGTATGTTTGATGAGTACAGACGCCTGTGCTTTATTCAGTTTAACTTTTAACTTTTCTGGTGGGGGGTCCACTACCTGCTGATTTCCATGGAGGTCAGTGCTTTGTCCGAAATGTGTAATATATTCTGTATTTGTTTACAGAAATATTAGGGGTCGCTTCTCCAGGTCTCCATGGGTATAAATAATCCCATACGTTGGATTCTAGGCAAATTAACAGCAAAAATCTCTGTGGAAAAAGGCTGGTGGTAGACCCAAAAGTTACATAGTGCACTTTTTATAATAATGAAGCAAATATATTCACTCTGAAGATTGAATCATTCGAAATTAGGGATGGGAAGAGACCCAGAAGAGACCAGACATGAGATTGGGTCCACAAAAACGAAGATGGGATTTTAAAATAAATTGTAAGAGATAAATTGTAGATCTAACCTAACATATTTTTTTAAGTTGTATTTTTGTGTCATTATACCACTGCATTTTGGAACTACAGCTGATCCAATGTAAATAGATACTAAGAAGATATTTTTTCTCATGTGTGCACAAATCTTGGGGCAATTTTGTCTTGCGAGATCTTGTGTAGCGAGATCTTGTCTCGTCCCTAATCGAAATGCATTTAACCTGCTTTTGTTCATTGTGGCGTTGTCAGTTTATGGAGTTTTCTCTAAACATGAGATGGACAATAGCCTGTTCACCGAGCTTGTACAAAACACACTTCGTATAGTTGTAATGTTGGGTTTTCATTTTACATTTACCTCTCAGTACAGTGAGTCATCATCGCCATCCTTTGTATTCTTTAGTGACAATAATCATTTTCCAACAGATCAATGCCACAGTGTTGCCTTTTCTCGATATCCTGGTGCTTTTTTGGCTATTGCGCTGTGCTTCTCAATGGGTGTTACTGGATCAAGACATGGCAGTTCTCGCTGTTGAATTAAATAAAATCTCTGCTAGGTTTTTTTGTTAATTAAGCGTAACCGTGGTGATACATGGGAGTGTGGGGAGATGGCTACAGGAGGCAGGGAGGGTGGTGTGCACTGGGGAAGCTGTGGGTTAGACTCTTCCTCCTTTAAGTCAGTCCAAGTTGGCCCAGAAGAAGAAGCAGAAGCAGGCTGCAGAGAGAGTGTAGGTCAGGGCCACATGGAGGAGACTTGTACACACTAACTCACTTTCACTCTGTCTAACTGTGGTGTGGGAGGACATTATAGGGTCTTTTGTGGCGACGGATACATTTTCATCTCGACCACTGCACCCAACCAGTGACCAAAAAACTGAATTTATTTGTCTCACCTTGCCCAGAAACTCCACATTTTGAGACACAATGGCAACAAAAATGATTTATCTGCTGGAGTAGAGTTCAGACTCAAGAAATTTCTCATAGCTATTTTTCTTTTTGCAGTAAAATGGCATTCTTCTCCTGTTACTAGTATAACGGTGGGAAGAGTTTTTGTGACGTAATACATAAACATTCGAAAGGATGACTGTGCTAGCATGCTCAATAGTTTCATTTAGATACCTTTTGCAGAGAGATAATCCTATTAAGGGGTAGGACTTAGTTAACTCAGAGTTGTATAAATCCTAATGTCTCAAGCCAGTACCATCAAATTGAAAATTGCTTCTGGATGGGAATCACAGACTGTACAAAGAAGTGGACTAAGTTCGGCGTTCGGCTCCAGTCAAATGAAGCTCATCGAGGCTAACGGTTATAGGGGCGAATTTGGAGTTCCATAGTTGCAATCCCAACCGCGAGTATCATAGTAACCACAGAGCCAATCCAGAGTGCGGTGTATGAATGTAACGCCCCTTCCTGCCTGCACTGGTGGTTTTGACTAAGCTCTTAGCAATGCTGCCAGTCAAACCTGTTGCTAACGGTAGCAGGAGTGACCTTAGGGAAAGAAGGCATCTGATTTGTTTGTTATTAATGTTCATATCTTGATCCAGATACAATAGCAAAAGCAAAATACCAGGATCATATAGAGTTTTTAAGTTTTCAACATTTTAAGACCAAAATGATGAGGCTCACTGCAGCAGTTACAGAGAGACAGGTGACAATTTTTCAATGTAAAGTGAATTGGAGCCAGAGTAGAAGGAGCCAGGAGCGCGCCCATGATCACTTCTTATTCAGCTGTATGATCTGTTCTGTGCTTTTTGATGGACTGGCTGCTCATTTAATCATATAGTAGACTGTTTAAAAGTTGATACAGCCTCTATATTTAACATCTTATTTTTCATTACAATACAGAATAAGTTGAACAAAGTAAAGAAATGCATGACTCATGAAAATAAATAAATAAATTAATCACACTCCCTATTTTGGACTGAGCAGATACTGTGCCAGTCAAACCTTTGGACACACTTTTTCATGATGTTTCTTCATAATTTCCATGATTGTAGATTCTCACTGTAAGCATCAAACTATGAATAGACATATGGGATGTAGCAAGCAAAAAGTAAACTCAAAATAACTCAAAACTTGTTTGTTTTTTGTTTTTTTAAAATAGCCACCCTTGGCTTTGATCACTGCATTGCCCCTTTGTCACCCTGACTTCATCATAAAGCTCATGGAGAGAAGGCCAAGGGTTGGTAGTGATGTTACCAAAGCAAAAGGTGGTTACTTAAAAGATTTGAATACAAAATATTTTTAAAAATTAAAAATCAAGTCCACTGTTTCCTCTTAAGTATGAGCAAAAACACCTGTAAAGAACCCCACATGATCAAAGCAGGCCTTTCCTCTGGTCCATGAAGGAAAGTTTCACTGCAGCTTGAGTCACTCAGCAGATGTCACTCTCTCCTCACTAACCTCTGGGTCGGACCCTTGGCCTGCCCCCTGCCTGCCCCCTGCCCTGCCCCTGCCCTGCCCCCTGCCCTGCCCCCTGCCTGTAGCAACAGCAGCATTCACCAAGCCCCCTGATGTAATATGGCACCTCCAGAAGTGAACACCAGAGGGAGAAGTGACAAGTCCTGTACTGCCCCCTGTCACTAGACACTGGACAACTACTCACACACACACACGCACACACACACGCACACGCGCGCGCACACACGCGCACACACACACGCACACGTGCACACACACACGTGCACGCACACACACACACACGCACACACGTGCACACACACACACGGCTGCAGCTCAGTTCTGTTCACTCGCCTCCTTGACTCCTAGATTCTTCACTTGTCAATCACATCTACTGAAGAGAGAGGAGGGGTAAGAGTACGGTTACTTTAAAATGATTTTACTTAAGTAGAAGTAAATGGAGTTGCACAATAAATTACTCAAGCAAATGTATTTTAAAAAGTAAAAAAGCATTTTGGCAAACTACTCAAGTAAGAGTCTGGATGTAAGTGATATATATCCGATGTGGTTATTTATAAATTATCTGCATAATACCTGGAAGAGCAGTGCAGGAAACACAAATGTTCAAGTCATTTAACCCCGTCGTACAGAATACTGTTACTTACACACTTACTCTGTAGGAAGAGTAACCAAAACTTTTACTCAACTAAGTATTGTTACACAGTAAATGATATTAATCAAGTTACATGGCGAAGCATATAAATCAAATAGTCTGAAATTTCCAAGAAGTACTATTTATTAAAAGGTTTATGTGACTAAATGTAACTGAATTACTGAATTAACTGAATACTGCTTCTAAGGGAGAACCAGTTGGAAGTAACCTGCCTCTCCTGTAGGGACCTTTGTGCTCAGTGGGTGGGATTTTCAGCTGAGGAGGAGTCGAGGAGTCAAGTGAACAGAAATGAGATGGAACCATAAATAAGAGTAGAAGGAGGGCAGCAGCAGCAGGCTCAGAGGACAAAATGCTGAGTGCACACTTCCTGGTGACTTTGGCCTCACTACCTAACCTTAAACTCTCTGCTCACTGAAATATGACTCTTGAGTGAGTTCACGTCTAACTACAGGTCAACGCCGAGCTGACCACTGCTGCACTTGTACAGTTTATTTGTATGTGCTATGATGAACATGACCTGCTCCTGCATCTAAAAAAACATTTCAAACATTTCTGCAACATGTTTTCCTTTGCTAACTAAGAATTTTGCATTTCCATGTACTTCTGTAGATCTATAGAATAATCATAAGGAATAAACAGATAGACAATAGTTTTTTTGTCAGCCTTAGTGTGGGAGCACCTTCCTTATAAGGCCCATAGATTATAAACTTGATTGGGATAACTGTGAAGAGATAAATGATCAAATAAATATTGGACAGACTGAAATGGTTTGGATAAATACAATGATATAATTAAAAACTACACAAAAAGACAAACTTTTTCAGATTGATTTCATAAGTATCATCTTCTGAACTGAAATATCTGTGGCTAATTAGTCAATTAGTAAGACACACTAAGTATAAAAGGTAGTGGTGGGACTTTTTTCCAAGTGCTCATTAAAACTTACCTGTAATTAATTTAATTTTCCCCAGTACTGCATCACTGCAATAAATGTGTTCCATACCAATGTGGCAAGAAAATGCTTTATATTGAAGGTTTGACGTGTTTCCTATCAACCAGAGCTAAAGTCGACGTGTCGTTTGCACTACCACCAGAGACTTCACAAAGTGTCATCTTCTTTTCACTTTGCTGCTATAAACCCTTCTCCTTCTCCTCACATGTCTCTGTAACTTTTCTGCCTGCTGTTAAGTTACAGTCAAGACAAAATACTTATTTACATGTGGAGTGCAGATCTGTCAATCAAACTCCACCCACCTTTTTCACTATTTAAAAACTTACAAATCAGAGATCTTACTTCCAGGTCCAGGTCTGGAGCTAAGTTAAACTGGGTCTAAAATAGTTCTCAAACCAGTAATATATTCAGTTCTAATACTTAAAGATTCCTTAAGCAACTTTTCTGGTGGAGGGTAATCTTCCTGCTTGTCTCCATGGAAATGTGAGGACCCTTCTCCAGATCTTGAACGAGGCTTTGTCAGGACTACCTTAGCTGGAGGATTTCACCTATTGTGCATGTTTTGAATTGATGTGGAAACTCACCTAGACACAGGGAGAAACATCCAATACAGGGCAGATCTGTGGAGAGGCGACCTGTAGTTGACACCTGTGATTGAATAAATGCAAGATAAATAAGTGAACTGGTGGAGCATCACAGGCAAAGCAATAATAACTTAATTTAGACAATGTCCACTATGAAAAGTTACATAGTGCTGTTTTAACATTCGTCACAGTGTTGCAGTAGTGTGCCCGTTTCAGCGTAACATTTTATAAGCAGCTCGGGTACGCACCTCTCAGAAAAAGTTAGCATTCGCGCTGCTCTGGTTTTCATTTCCCTCGCACAGTTTTTTTCTGCGTCTGTGTGCTTCTCAGTTGAGATAAGAACACCGTTACAATCTGGTGTCCCGCTAAAGCAGACATTATGGTACGGAGACCAAGTGTCCCGATGGCCCGCTGAGCTACATAAATCACACATGGGCAGAGGAAAGAAAAAGATGAGAAAGATATGAGAAAAAGATTGAATATGGTGTTGCTTTATTGATACAACTACCAAAATGTATTTCGTTTTTAGTTCATGCTGGGGTTGGGAGTATCAATATTGTGTCAGTATCGATATATCGATACTGAATACAAATGTGGGTAATACTGCTATGCAAATATTGATACAAATTAGCATATGCACATTTTAAGGCTGAGTTTTAAACATATAGAGCCATTTTTTTCATTGATTTGTATGAAAAACCTCCACTAGCAGTATTTCTGACCCATCAACTATTTGAAACCCTTTTTTGATGTGCATGTTGGTGTGCTAGTTGTTAGCTTTACCGTCATGGCAAAACTCACTGTTGCATAAGGTATAAGTGAGGGATAACTTTGGACCACTACACACTAGTTGCTGGGCTGTAAAAATCAGGTACATTGCCCGACTATAGCTAATGCAGATGTGCCGCTCAGCCAGAGACTTTGAATGTGCATGTGGCTGTTTGATTGAAAAGAATTACATATAATTTGAATATTTTAATTAAAAACTTGGATCTGATCCGGACTCACCCCTTCTGTTCAAATGCGTTTACTTATTACTCCACAAAAATACCCAAACATTTAGTCATCGCTATTAAAATCATACATTGTTTTCATCAGCTAAAACATTCCACTGATGAAAACCAGGATGTAATATGACAATGGAAAACCACAAAGTGACCTGAGCGTCCCTTAGCAGACTTTGATTTATAATATGATTTAATGACACTACAGCTCTCAGACATCACTCACATACTTCACGTGGCCGTCACATTTTGATCCCTGACACATTACAACAGACTTCAAGGTTTACTCAATGCCCTCCACCGAAGTAATCCCATATTATTTAGTGATTGCCACATCCACCAGCCCCAGATTAAATAGAATTACAAATGAATAAATGTGTTTTATCTCCTTTCTAATTTCCTTTGATGTTGTAATCCCCGGGGTCGGCGCTCCTTTGTTTGGCTGCTGTTTCGATCGTGTAAATGATGTTCCAGCTCTGCCCTGTCACTGCGTCTGTTACACTGAGGTACAACATAATACACAGTGTGATTCGTGTCTTGTCAGGACACCAGACTGAATGTACTGTCAGCGCTTGCATAGAAAACATAAAAACATCATCAAATACTGTTACTTTGAAGTACATTTCTGAGTCATCAAATATTTAACAGAAGAAAAAAAATGAATATTGTAAATTAGACTGAAGTTATAATAGGTGATAGCAGTGGTGGAAGGTAATGAAGTAAATGTAGTAAAGTACTGTGCTTTAAGTAGAATTTTTAGGTATCTGTACTTTACTTAAGTACTTTTTACAATGGATACTTTTTACTTTCATTTTACTGCATTTGAGAGCAGCATCTATACTTTCTACTACATTTTTCAACTGTATTGAAAAGTAAAAAGTACTTTTCATCTGATTTGAGGGGTTATTTTTTACTATGTTACTACTATTTTTTTAAGTTCAAGCTTTGGTATTGAGCAAACAAAAATAAATGTGCAAAATTCTTAAGAAAAATTAAGAAATTGATTGATTGGTATTAGTATTGTTACTGTGACCAGATACGTATAATTTTTTAATCAACTATCACTACATTTAATACTTCAGCAAAATTTTACTCTTAAAGTACATGATTAAACAGGTTCTTAAATACTTTTACTTAAGTAGTTTTTTTATGTGATACTTTTACTTGAGTAACTTTTTACCTCTGTATCTATACTTTTACTTAGGTAACAGAATTGAGTACTTCATCCATCACAAATAGAGATAGAGATGGATAAGCCATCAGGGGACAGGAATGAGTCTGCACAACAGGAGACAGTTCACACTTAGGTTCGTTCCGTGGACTTAAGTGATAATTTACTTCTTACTGTAAAGGACAAGCGGACGCCTCCCGTCTGACAGATTTGAGGCAGAGACTCAGCAGAACCCTGTCAGAGCTGAAGAAGATACATGGATGAGTGGTGAAACATATTCACTCTTAAAAACATGTGTCCAGTTCACAGATTTCAACCTCACTGGATAATAAGGGATTACACACACATTCATGAGACACTGGCACATTGTAGTGAAAAGTGAAACGCACATCACAATACACAAGTGTACAGTTTGCTTGGATTCGGTTGGTGGCTCGGTTTCTTTGAAGTTAGAATTGTTAAAATTTGAACTGAACTCTCAGACTAAAATGATGTTTGGGGACTCTGGGAAAATTGGACTGGTTTTCAACAAAATATTATTATTATGTTTTAATTTCCAGTGGAAATCCCCTGTGTGGACATTTCAAATTGGCTTCAACGACTTGTAAATATGTAAATATTTGTTCAGTGAGCATGTCAACCACCTGGGATATTAAGTTATGTGAAATTCTGCATGACTTTATAATTACATGTTGTGGTGTTTTAGTTTAATTGTTTGTCAAAACCACTAAATAAACGTATAAAAGTGCAGGTCTTGTGTGCACAAAATACAGTCCCCTCATGCTTTTCTGATACCTCACTGTGGCATAAAAACCTTTCGGCACTCTGGTGATTTGTGTTTTACTTGGAATAGATTTTCATCAGTGATAACAACTGTTCCTGGTTGCTATCGCCCTGGTATCGTGCCCCCTCCCATTTTCATTTAGCACATCTGATGTAGCTCAGATTACACCGTCAGGCCAAACGCTGGCATTAATGATTTCATTCTCTTTCTTCATAAAGAGATCAACCCTGATGTCTGCTTCCCATTTACACTTTACTGTTGCACCTTGTAGTCAGCTGCCAAACAGCGCTGTGGGATTCAGGCTCTGAGATTAGATGGAAAATCAGGACAGATAAAAATGTGCTCATCTTTTAAAGCTAGGCAGCTTTTTTGTCATTGTGACATTGTGAATTGTCCAGCAAACTTTACATCTAGATAAAGTATGTTTATGTTTATCAATATGTCCTGTTTTTTACAGCTAGAAAAAATGGTACTCCACATTATAAAGAACAATTTAGCCTGGGTCAGTGACAAATCCTCCGGAAAGCTGCTTTTTAATCTATGTTTTTATGCTAAGGATTATTTAGACTATTTTTGATCAAAGTTTGTGCATTTTTAACATTGTATTTAAAATGTATTCCTTATTCTGTACTGTGTGCTCTGCAGATATTCAGCACTTTGCCCGAGACACATTTCCCTCAGTATATAATAAAGTATATTTCATATGATTTGATGGAAGTTTGATAAAATTTGAAATTGGTTGTGGAAGGTTTGTTGATGCTATTTTATATTTAATTAAATGAAATAGAAACAAATATATTAAAATATACTGTATTTTATAGAAAAAAAAAGTAAGCAGTTATAAAAAATATAGTTTAATGCACTTTCTGAAATCAAGTTCTCAGTGTGGAAAATGTGCTGCTGTTTATTGCTATGCAGTGACGAAGATGTGATTCCTCAAGTTAATGAGAATTAGACGTTGCTGTTTTGGCAAATGTCTCACTACATATCTACAATTTCTATAATATCTACTTTTCTTTTTGTTATTGTTCCCAATAGTGTTTGCATTACATCCACAAATACTGTAGTCAGTGTTACAGACACCAGAGTTTGTGCAGACAGGTGACAATGCCCAACATAAGGACCACATGAAGTCCTAGTCTGATACATTTACTTTTTATATTTTAGTGTAACATCTCCAAATATTCTTTATTCTGGATCCCGGGTCGTAATTACAAAAGCAATAATCATTCTTCCTGGGGTCCCTGACAGAGATTTGTTTTTTGTTTTTTTTATCACAAGATTAGACAATGAAAAAGCCTGTGTCCATGCTTCTGTGAGGTGTCCTGAGAGGCTGGGAGCCAGGCCTCAGTCTGCAGCTGAAAGGACACGGCCAGTTGGATCTCACAGATGTGTAAATAAAGGGAGTCTCCCAGCTCTGTATTGACTTGTGCCTTTATTGACAGACTTAAGTGAGTTAGGAGCACAGGTTCAGGGCTGATTTCCCTCTTGAGTCCTGTGTGTAATGAGGTGGTATTTAAAGCTCTGTCACCCTGCATTAGCCTGGCCTGCCAACCACTTATCCAGTTTGGTACAAAAAGTCTAGATGAGCTGATGTGAGATGTGTTCTGCTTGTAACTGCAAGAGTCAGATACAATAAATACATCCTGCATTTTGAAAACATGCTCCAGTTTCTTACATCTTACATGTATATTGTGCATGTTTTTAATTGATTATTTTACAGGAGTGTCTCCAGTTGGACCCCACATGGACCTCCCATCATCCAAAAATATACATGCATGTAAAGTGTTCTTGGTGACGGCCTGTCAGTGTTTGTTTAACCTCAACTGTAAAACAACATAGTGTACTCACCCTGGGGCTTTAGTGATATGGTGCAGACTGCAAATGAATCAAAAGGTCAAGGAACTTACTCCAAATGTTCTAAAACAATTCAGTGAATGTGAAACAATACTAATTGCAAACCTCATGAAGAAACTTCAGCCCATATTATATATTAGTCTGGTGACTTTTTGAAAATATAAGGACTTAATATTTAGGATTCAAAGGCGTATGGTGTCTCCACTGCTCTACTTCACTACACATGAGATAATGGACTGCTGGAGCTTCAGGTTGGCGCTGCTCACCCAGTGTAATATCTGAAAAGTAATAGCAAATCCTTCACAATAATCCCCCCCAATCAGTCAAAACGCAAAAGAGCTTGAAAGGTAATTTTCAGTCAAACCAGACAATGTTTTTGGAAATACAAGAGCAACTAGTGACTGCAGTGTTTTGTTTAGTCACCACTGAAAGGGGGCACAGCATCCACAAAAGGCTCACTGCTTTTAATTTGATACTTGTCAAAAGGTTAACAGGTATCATGTATTTTTATAAAGTTTTGAATCACTAGTTAGGGATTATTGTTTTCCCAAGTCACTTCCCTGTCAAAAACATACCTGGAGTTGTGTTGTACTCACGCGTGTTTGAGTAATCCTGCATTATTAGTCTGTCTACATCTCCAAAGCTGAAAATGCTTAGTTCCACCTCATGATGTCATAAAGTGGTAGTTTTCAAGTTAATAGATACCTTTTAACTTTTGTTTAGTAGATTGGCAATTCCAGGGCTGAAATTATCCAAATGATTCTAGTGAAGATGTATGGAATTTAAAACCACTTCCTGTATTACCACATGACATCACAAGGTGGAACAGGGCGTTTGAGAGAAGGACACAGCTTAAATATGCAGAGTTTGTGTGTTAAACATTTGTGAATGAAACAAAATACAACTCCAGGTCCGTTTGTGATGAGGAAACAACAATTATATATAGCATAGATCAGAAAATAGCGTAATCTCGGCTCTTTAAGTGCTGTTTCCTCTCTCACTTTGGAGGGTGAGGGCAGAAATGGGATTGGTGGAAGTTTGTGTTTACTGCGCTGAAAGCCTGAGAGTGCACGCTGCAGAATGCTGTCATATATTCAGACAGCAGAGGGGGTTGTCAGGAAGTATGCAGCAACAGAGTGTGGAGGAGGAGATGCAGAAAAAAAAAAAAAAAACTACTAAAATTAAAAAATGCCACAAAATGAAATAAAGATGAGTGCTGGGGTGAGCCACGGACAGAATATAAAAGACAATGCTGTGAAATATATATGGATGCCTGGAGACTGGGGCTGAATCCTAAGCTGTGACCTAATGCCACAAAATACTAGATCTTAGGGCAACAGCTCGACATATCCATGCCATGATTTGTTCAACCATGGGGCTTTGTGATCACCACGGCAACGGGAGACAGGAAACCTATCAGCTCTCCCATATTTAATAAGATTTGGTGTTATTTTTCCCCCGTCCGTAATGCTTTTATTATTGCAAAATTGGCACGGCGGTGAAAGGTATTGATTGTGAAAAGCCAAGTGGGACTCGGTGTAGGATGTTTTCAAGAGGTGATTTGTATGAGCTTAAAAACCCCATATTCGCCCAGATTAGACTGAAAGTAGTCGTTTTGCAGCGCAGACCCCAAAATGTTCTATACACTTTCATTCAACACATTAAGAATTTGGTGAATTTGTCATTTTAAGAGAGCTTTTTGCAACTTGATCTGATGTGAGGAAGCGGTCTAACAGCAGCTGGTCAGAGGGGCAGGGGTGTGAATGTACAAGTTCATGAAGACAAGTTTGAAAATCTTTGGCTTTGAACAGAGCTACAAGAAAGATGGCGTTATATAGTTTCGATAGTAACCAATATTTAAGTCATTTTTAATTATTAAAATTGTTGCAGCATTAATGGTAAAATGTTTTGTTTTTTCTTTTCCACCTTCAAGGCAGTCAAAGCACTTTACATCAAGGAACCGCTCATCCATTCACACACATATACCATTGTATACAGACACTGGGGTTGAGGGGGGTTAAGTGTCTTGCCCGAGAACACAACCGCAGCATCCATCTGTTAATCACACCGCCAACCTGTGGGCCAGTGGATCTGACTGTTCTACCAATAATGTTTCTGTTGAGAACGGGATTCGAACCACCGACCTTTGGATCAGCGGACAAACACTCACACACAGCTAAAACAAACTGCAAATACATCTATCAGAGACCTCAAGTGGTTGTTATACCTAAATCTGACGCATGACATTCAAATACATCTGCCTTTATTCAACTACAGTTTTTACATCCAATTTATTTCTCGAAATACCAAAATATCAGCTGGGTCGCCTCTCCACAGATCTGCCCTGTAACTAGGCCTATTGGAGTCACCTGCTTGTCTATAAATGTGCTTAATGCCGTAACTGTGGAACATTTCAGGCAAAGCAATAACATCTCCATGGAGACAGGATAGTGGACCCTCAACCAGAAAGTTACACAGTGAGCCTTTAATCAAGAATATTGAGAAGGTTCCTGTAAGCTTTATCATCGCTTGTTTTTTTGCACGAAATAAAGAGCTACTTGGGCATTTGCTTTGTTTTCACAGCCTGCCCAATGACTGCTTGAGTTGAAAATGTAACTCAGTGGTTGGTGTGCTCTTGTTTTATTTGTTTTGCAGTATTTTCACTCTAAATATGAATGAAAACACAATGAAAGTTTGGAGGGGATGGGTGAATGGTTGCAGTTGCGTTCCTATTCTTGGCTGTGCAGTAGGGAAGCAGGAGGCAGGACTAATGATGCTACCTGACCTCAATGCCTGCCGCTCAAGGTCAAAGCTCCAGTGATGCATTGTGGGTAAGGTGTCCTGGACGGTAGAGGAGTGTTGCCAGATTGAGTTTGTAGTTGTTGTTCTGTGTGACTTTGCTCCACAATTTAGCAATGTTCTCACCAAAAGAACTATAGATACAAGTGTTTACGAGCGAAGCACAAGTAAAAGCTGAAATCACATTCTTTTGCTCTTGGCACAAATGTGTAAATGTAAGGCCAGTGCTTTTTCATTTAGGAAAAACAAGGCAAGTTGATCGTTTTCATTCAAACTACACACACAAATATATACACACACATACTCCAAGCTGATTATTTTACCATAATGTTATAATGTTTTTTCATCAAAACGTACCTGGAGTTATGTTTTGTTTCTTTGTTTCATTTATGACCATTTAAGTTCAGAAATCAAGGTTGTTTTTCCTTTCTGTTTCACCTTTTATCAGTAAAACACACAAAACCACTGCCAAACTCCACTTTAGTACTTTTGTGAGAAATAGGATTGGTTCGGTGCAGCAGTCAGTTTAATGAAATGAACTCCTGAAAGATTTCTCAGGACAGTTTTTGAATATTCTTATACTTTTGTTCTGTTGGCCGTGTTGGAGCAGTGTGTTAAAGACTGGGCTCAGACAAAGGGGGGTGTAGCTCGGGCAGCTGATGTTGGAGGGGTGTGTTGAGGTAGACTGAACAGTGACTAGAGACAGTCAGCTCTGGTGGTGGATCATTCATTTATGCTGTAATTAGCCCAATGCCACAGTCAGAATGGGACATCTGTGTCTGAGTATCATGTGTGTCCTACGTGTGACCTGCTGCAGCTCTACGGCCTCGTCTCGTTACGTATGACAGATCCACCCGCCCGCACCCGCCCACACCCGCCCGTACTCGTCGGGCTGCCCCCACCCATCAGGCGCACCCCCACCCGTCAAGCGTGCCTCCACTTGTCAGGCGCACCCCGCTACACAAACCAAACCCACCCATCTGGTCTGGAAGCTCGCCACATCCCCGTCTTGTGTTTATACTCAGTGTGTCACCGAACCAGTGGGAAGCTCAAGGAAACAGTAGCCCTGTATGTTATGTGTTGTATTTGCTGGTTTCCCTCTGAGTCCCGGCACAGACACAGTTTGACTGGATTCATGACTCTTTTTAAACAGTTTGTTTTGTAGATCCATACGTACAGAGTGAGTCATACTATGTGTTTTCCTCATCTCTCAAAAAAGAATGAAGGATATTTAACAACAGTATTAAACATCGTACCTACCTCCTCAGATGCAGCTATTAACTGTGGGTTTTAGTTACATTACATCTGCTTACTGGAGTCCTCTTTTGGGCTTGATTTGAACTTGGATGTGGACTCAGTGATACAGTATGAAATGTGGAGAGAAGAGGCAGAGACAGTGGAAATGGTCAGGAGCGAAAGTCAAAGTCATGAGGCCGAGCTGGTAACTATGTATGTGCACCTTGTTAGATCACTACACCACGGATAAACATACGCTCTAGCTGTAGCCACTTTCCTACATCACATTGGCTCTGCATAAGTATTTATAATATGCCTCTAATACTTTCTGTTACATAAATGTTACAAAAAGCATTATCTTTGTTTTCCAAGAGCCACTGAACCCACGGTGCCCTGTGGCTGTGAAAGCATTGTTTAGATTGTACCACTACCCAATCTCCCCTTGTGTTTCTGGACATCTTAGGGGAAGCTGTGGAGAGGGATGTATGAGTGTGATACTCTGTGGTCAGTGACAGCACATTCATACACCGTGTGTTTACTGAGGCTACTCTGTGATGCTCTGCCCTAGGACAGAGAGGAGCCCTGCTCTGTAATGGAAGACTATGTCCTGATGGACTATTCGTCACCAGTGCCTCGCTCTGCACTGCATTATCACTGTTGGGTCAACAATAGTGGAGCACCAATGGAAACACTGCCTGAATACAATGTGCCAAGGATAACATTTGTTTTTTGTGTGACAAAGAATAACTGAGGGTCTTCTGGTGATGGTCAAAATGGATATATTGGATTTTTTTCATACGATTGTTTAATGTTGCTGCCCTGTGAAAGATGCTCTGTTGTAACTGCATTCTTCCATAAAAGTAAAGAGGACAAATATTAGTTATGTCACACAATGTGTAATAGTGTTTAGCGAGTCCAACAAAGTGCACTTCCATATCCCATGGGGCAGGCTGAAAAGCAGAGGGCAGAATGGAACCAAAAAAGGCATCTTTTTCTTTTTTTTTTTTGCTTCATGGTTATGAAATGAATCCTAATTCATAATTGCATAATGTGGTGTGAAAGAGCACCTTAGCAGATACATGTTTGAAGGCAAAAGTATTGACATTTTTCATTCATTTTAACATTGTATTTTTCGTAAATACTATTCACCAAAGTGCAGTGCAGTATTATCTCCTACACAGTGTGTGATGCAGCATTGGTGTTAGTGCGTTCCTTTTTCCATCTTCCCATTTTTGCCCTGTCTCTTGGAGCAGCCAGCTTTGTGCAGGAGAACAGGGTGTCAGTTGAGGTCATGTGAAGCTGTTTTGGGGTCACATGTGGGCGGGGATAATGACCCAGTGTCCATCCGTAGGACAGTATCTGCAGGCGACACGACCTCAGTCCAAACAAACTCTCCACGCTCTCAGCTCAGAGTAAGAAACATCCATGTTTGAGCTGATGGAAAGACAGCAGGCAGTGCGGGCAGACAGAGACTCTTATACCCGAGGAGAGTGGGACAAATAACCGCAGTGGACACAATTGGTCATTGGTTAGTGCAGAGACAAGGCAGCATTTCTCATTTCTGTTCGTATCTAGTTTGATATTGGTTCAGAGCGTGTGAAACCAAGGCTGATGATAGAGGTGCGAGGTCTCTGGTGGGCGGCCCGGGTGTATGGACACTTTGGGATGGACAGTTTTGGATGAGCAGACATGGGCGGACATGCTGACAAGTCATCTCTGTGTCATTCACTTTCCAAATATCATTACTACTCTATCCAGCCTCCTTTATCTCTCGAGATGATACTTGGCCGCACACAAGAAATTCAAAGGAGAGATTGGTTTGGATGTTTTCTTGTTTTGTCCAGTTTCATTTTGCAACTATGTACCATAGCCACATATGTTTTATTTTATTCTTAACTATAGTGTACAGGAAAAAAAAAAAAAGAAAAGCTATTTAGATGCACTGAGTCTTGGTTAGGTATTGAGTATGATGTTCGTAGCACAAAATTGGTGTACTTTAATATTCATTGCTATCCATGAGTTTTAGAATGACGAAAAATCAAGAACAATGAACAATTATAAAATTCGAAACAAATATGGTGTCTTTTGAATGGTGAAAAGTCCTCAAAATACCACATACAATACCACATTACATCACCAGAAGACCCTCAGTAAGAAGTTGAAACCTTCTATTTTTATGAATCGTACTGCGCTTTCACACGGCTCATTTGTTAAACTCACTCATGCAAACGTCAGTGGTTCATTCTTCATTATCAGCTTTAATTTCTTTCATTGTATCCTGGGGCAAGACACTTAACTCTGAGACATTTCCAAAGCAAATGTAAAAGAAGTGATATGACAAGTTCATTATTGACAGCTGATGATTTGTATTTCATTTCCACTCTAGATTTTTCAATAGCTTTGATTGCTGAAATAGGTCTGTTTTCTGTTGTATTTTCAGCCTTAAATATCCACCAGTAAAGAGGCATTGGTCTGGTATTGTGATTTTCATTTACAGCGAGTCCCGCCCTCCATCTTGCAACTCATCCGGAGGAGCAGAGCTGGAGCAGGCCGGCTGGTCAGCACTCTGCTCTGCCTTTCTGAGTCCAGATGGTGGATGTGAAAGATCCCAGTTAGGGGTCCCTACGCTGCGTCCTTGAAGCCGTGTGATTTATACACGGGCAAAGGCATTGGAAAGGCACGCGCACACCAAACTTACTATGTGACGTGGACTGTTAATTGTGTGTTTATCTTGTGGGCTTAGTTCCTGCGCCAGTTGATGAAAATTGACACGACCAAGCTAGAATGCACTACTACTGCTACTACTTTTTCTATTTTGGTGTGTATAGTACAACCAGTTACAAGTGTGAACTGTCAAAAGAAGCAGATCACTTGAACCACCTCTTCTAGGCAATAGAAAGATTGTAAGTTTACATCTGATCTGGCTCCAATAAAATAGGGAGATTAATGTTTTGGCATATCGCCCACCTCAACTCTTGAACCTGGTTAAAAAACGCGATTGCTTCTTGTTTCTTCATGCAGTACATTGAAAGATGGGTCAAATGAAAAAGTTCTCATCACAAAGACAATCAAGTACAACTGCAATAGCTTTTCCATCATGGGGGTTGGTTGTGCAGTGTCAGCACATACCACCTCATCTCTTATAAGGGTTCATACATCATTTTTAAAAACTCTTTGATAGGAGGTGCAAAGTCTTAAATCGTATGGTGGGTGGAGGAAGTGTAGGTGACGACTGGAAGACCTTATAAGTATTCGTCATTTAAATGCCTATGACTTTGCTGCTAAAAGATATATACAGTGAAACCATGTGACTGATATACTGGTTTGATGGGAATATAAAACAGACACAGCAGACCTAGGTTTATTACAGCCACAGTCCAGAAAAAAGTCAAAGAAATAAGCAAGCTGATTAATATTTAAAGGCACTCTCATCCTTGCTCTAACCTTAACCATGTGCTGCAGCGTCTGGACCTCTCCATGGGGCAGAAGGGCCCGTCTCCTGGGCCACTTCCCGGGTCATGTCTGAGTGTGCATCACCACAACCTCCTCTGCATCCCAGGAACACACAGCCAATCTGATTGCAGTGACCTGAAGTATGACATTATTATAGCAGCAGTAGGAGTACACTAGGTGAAGTGTCAGCTTATGGGTGTGCCAAATGGACTCAGTGAATGTAATAGTGTTCTTCTGTCTGCGTGTACATGTGTTGATCATGTGAACAACTTAGTGTTTTCTTTGACGTTTCCATTATATAAGCCATTAAGAAACAGTTAAAGAAACACCAGCACGGGGCACCAGAATGCAGTTTTAAACAGAAAATATGTTTACTTAATGAAGTGTATGTGTCCTTCCTGTAATTACTAAAACTTTTAATTATTCATGAGCTTTAGGAGAGGTTATTGTATACTTTATTAATCCCTCTCTGCATTTGACCCATCCTTCAATGCTGCTGGGGTAACCTGTCACGGGCAGCTGCAGACAGTAGAGTCCAAGATCTTGAGCTAGGCTTGGTCAAGACAACCTTTCTTGGACGATGTTTGTGCATGCTTAGAGTTGAAGGGGAAAACAGGAGTGGTTTGAGGAAACCGAACCGGACATAGGGAGAACATGCAAACTACCCGCAGAAAGGCACAGAATGGCCAGGTTACTCAGCCACTGTCCTGCCAGATTCAAGAATTTCAATGTCCCAGATAGACTGCACCAGAGAATACTGGCTAAGTGTAGTGTGGAATGAGACAAAAGACAAATGTACACTGTATTTTATTTTTATTTTTTTGTAAGAAAGCTCATAAAACTTGATTTAGCCAGTATTCAGTCTAAACGTATTTGTAATTCTGAGGCTTCTTCTAGCAACTAAACACCAAAGTGTCAGCATGCTTATTCCAGGTCAGGTCCTCTGTAGCAGGTGTGAGAGAGTACAGCACATGCATGACCTTGGTGTGAACAGGGCCAATGTCGCCATGCCCCGCTGCCAGGCTCTCTCTCTTGGCTCTTATGCACTGGCACCTCCTACTGTTTTCCCTCCAATTAACCGTGTACAAAGTCTGGGTAAAGACAGCGTGCCCCTCTCCCCCCACCCCCCTCCGGCCTGAGTTCTGACCCAGGCCACACAGGGTCTCCTCATCACCACAGCAGGGGCCACGGCTCTTCATCTCTGTCTCATCGTCCAATCAGGTGACCCCAAGTGAGCAGATAAAGACTGGAATAAAGTCGTATAGAAGAGGCAACTTCAGGACAGATATTTTAAGAGGGAGTCGGAGTTCAGTTTAGTTCAGTTGTGGCTGCAGGAAGAAGGAGTTTTAATGCATAGTCAATATGGAGAAATCACCGATAAGAAAATTAAAAAGTGGGAAAATAATACATGGTAATGTGTTTGTAACATAACAAAATATTGTTGCCACTGATCTGACATTATTAGACAACTCAACTCAAACCTGAAAATCCAAAAAAAAAAAAAGAAGAAAATGCTCGCCCTCTTCAAAAGCATGTCTTTAAGATGTTCCATGCATGTTTCAGTAATTTAGCGATCTCTCCAATGCCCTATTCAAACCCTTCTTATGTAAAATTCCCCTTAAGAGTAATATTCTGTCCAATGCTCAGCCCAAAAGCTTACGTCACCCGTCCAGTTCTCTATAATACAAAAGGAGGATACAAAACAATACACAACAACTTCACAAACCTGATGCAGTGTGCAAGAGTTTCATTGGTGGAGTGCATGCTGATTGTGTTGATAGCGTTCTGAAGGGGTAGTGACTTATCACGGAGAGCAAAGAGAAGGGGACTCTTCAAAAATGAAAGTGAAACTTATAAAAGCTGTTGTTAATATATTGTTTACGGCGAATAAAGCATTTTCAAAACAATAAAAGGTAAAATATTGATCTAAATATGTTATGTGTTAGCAGTTAATACCTTACAGAAGTAAAATACCACTGACAATACAACTTTCAAGTAGTTCCGGTAATCTTGAAAATAATATAGTCTAGGTTCCAAACTATAACACTATTAGAACTAACATTTTGAGTGCGCAACTTGAAACCCGTTCATTTTACATCAGCCGTCAGGAACCTTGTTCATTGAAGTGAGCTGTGTTTTTATTTCACAGATGAATGAAAGACTGTCAAGTGAAAATTCCAAATTAGTTAAAGAAGAGGAGAACAGCTGCCTTAAGAATCTGTAGAGTCACACATGAGCAGAGACAGAGGAAATGGTGAAACATGACTGACTGACATCTACAGTCCATAAGCACAACGTTTCCAGGGAAGATGGTGAGATTGAAATGGAATAGTCGGGAATGGACCTGCAGGTGGCAGTCGGCATGTATGCGTGGGGTAGTCGGTATTTAGCACATCGTGGGGACTAAAATATGTACTATACGGGGACCTGTCTCCGTTATGGGGATACAAATTGGGTCCATGTTTGGTAAAGTCTTGATTCGATATGGTTTTAAGTTTGGACCATGGTTAAAATAAGTAAGATTAGACAAGTAGTAACTATGTTTAAAGGAGACATACTTTGCAGGTTTGGGTTATCTTTCTGAGAGCTGTATTTGGATTGATTCATGCACATTGGAGTAATCTTGCATTCACACTCTGCTTGCTCATAAAATTTCTGTTTCCACCTACCCCCTATCCCTAGCCACAGCTATGCACTTAGTTGCTGTGAGTTTCTGAAAAATGAAGACCCCGAGCAACACATGTATAGAGTTCTAAAATGTCACACAGCTTTTTGCTAATCTGCGGCTTGCTATGTTGAAATGCCATCATCAGGTCTACAGTTTTGATGTAGTCAGTGCCCCGTTTCTATTATTAACCTGTTTTAAATCAATATTGTGTTTGACAATATGTAAAATGATGATTTGCGTATTGTATAGTTCAACACCTAAAGCATCATATGTATTCTTTAAGGTTAGGATCAGTCTCTAGGAAATGAACGTAAGTCTATGTAATGTCCCCAAGACGTATGAAAGCTGAACATGCGTGTGTGCGTGTGTGTGTTTGGGGGGGGGGGAGCAGAGGGTCTTTATTATGGTGAGCGACTGTGACATGCTCGCGTTGTGCTCTGTGCCAGTCCATCCATCTTTATGCTCTCCTGCAGACCAGCCCTGGAAACTCTTCTGAGGAGGGGGCCGGCTTTATTTTGCCGCCTGGGTGACTTGTCGGAGTCGTCACCGGGCCCGCGTGTCGCTGCATTCCCTAACTCCACGCACCACCCCGCAGACTTCTCCCCAGCTCAACCTCTCCCGCTGGGACATAGATCTATCCCGGCCTATTCGTTATACACATTTTTTATCCTTTTTTCTTACCCTTGCAAATTTTTTCTCTTGTATAAGTTGCACAGTGTCGACGCTATCAATCACTGTCACTTAGCTTTGCGCCCAGACAGTTGTAGCTTCTTTCGCAAACTCTTCTCTGGTGAATTTGACGGGTCTATCTTTGATTTGGACAAACATTACTTTTGCTATTTGGTGATCTGACTTGAATATATCTTTGCACTTTTATAAATGAGAAATCTAAAGATGCCACTTCTCATAGCGCTGCCGTGGATGACTTCTCCTGCAGTTATTTAGACAAATGATTAAAGTTAGGACACTTGCAGCCAGGCGCTCACCACTTTTATTTAAGGGAAGAATAGGATGTCAGCTTTTGATGCATTGCTGGTGGAGGATGCAAATCAGGCACCCCAAGCTACTCGTTTCGAAGTTGCTGTCCTCCTTTTTTGGATGCATCTCTCCGAGGGGTTGCCGTGGGTGATTGATGCGGTCGCCGTGGCAGCACAAGTGAGAGGTGCCCACCCTGAAACCCTCGGCATGCTGATGATCTGGGGCAATCAGTTAGGAGGCAGCAACAAAGGAGGAGTCGCTAAGAGTTGATCTATGACCAGGGAGCGTCTAATGATGATGCAGTAACTTTGTCCGTGAAAAAGTTGAGAGAGTTTTAGTTGAGAATTTTAATTAAGGTCCAGAGGTACATAGAGAATTCTCTGAAGGGTACTGGAGTAAAAGTATGGACATTAATAATTTTGAAATACAAATATTCTAACACTACTCCTACTGCCCAGACAGAGCATCGCAAACACTACAAAAGATGTTCCACCAAACACAGTTGTTTCATTGTGTCATTCATTAGTTCGATTACAAGTACAGTTGCATGTTTTGGCCAGTAACAAACACAGTTGACAAATTAATATTGGGGAAAGATTTTTTTTCTGATGAAGGGTCCACCAGCTCTCTGTCTCTGGAGATGTTATTCCTTTGCCTCTAATGCTCCACAGTATGACATTAAACACCCCCATGCCAAGTTACAGGTCAGATCTGTGGAGAGAATGCATGTTTCACAACTTGCTGTCTGCGATAAAACAGAAGTGAGTCAATGTAGAGATGTAATGACTATTCCGGGAAAACCTTTCTATCTCCAAGCAGACAAGGGGTGACTGACCCTTTATCACATAAGTTACATT